>AWWV01014033.1:0-166900 GCA_001974805.1 Corchorus capsularis | reverse complement strand
TTTAACTATTTGAAGAATGAAAGTAGTAAAATTCATTTTTAGAATAATCGTCTTCAATGCCATTGCCATTACCTAGTATAACGCTCACAACAACCCTCAACCAATTCCATAAAGTGGACCTAGTGCCATCTCCATCTCCTTTGAAATGTCTCATCAAATTCACCTTTTTCCAGAGTTTTCCATCAAATACAAGGCTAAGAAAAACCTTCAGAACTACCAGCATTTGCCGCTTTCCTAACACCCAAAACAATTCCATAATTCCATTTCTCTTATTGTTAATTCTTTCGCTTCTGGGTTTCATTGTTTGAAGGAAATTATTGTTCTTCTTTTTCAATGTTTTCTAATAGAAATGATGATGGTTTTCGATAGTTATATAGTTGGGACTTTCTTTGTTTTACTTCTCGGCTTTGTTTTTCTTTTCTTTTAATTTTACCCAAACGAACGCCGTAAATGGCACCGAAATAGGAGAACGCTCGCCGGAAATAGGTCCCGGTGCTGACGTCATCATTGTCGGTGCCTGTGTTGCTGGTGCTGCTCTGGCTCATACTCTTGGCAAGGTAAGTTGTGTTGACTTTGAATAGGAAAAGAAATTATTTAGTATTTCCTTATGTTCTTCATGTTCTTTATCGTTAATTGATTTTGTCAAATGGTGTAATCCTTGAGTTAATTATAGAGATTAAGATATGTTCATCGGAGAAGTTGGGATTTTTACGAGATTTGGTTACTAAGAAAATCTGAGTTTTCATTGCTTTGCCTTGAAATATTGTCGATTATTGCCTGCACGTAATCCACAGCTCTAAGAAATTGGCTTGTTTAGATGTGTTTCAATGACGAGGGAGATCGGGGAGGATGAAGAACAGTGGAGAGAGAAGATCACTTTTTATTTTCTTTTTCTTTTTTTTTTCATTTTCTTTTTCCCTTTTTTTTAACTTAAATGCCTGTCCATGGGCCCACCTTAGCTGACGTGGATTATCCACGTCAGCACCACGTAAGCAATTACCTAAAGGCTAATGGAACCGTTAGTCACGTGATGGCACGTGACTAACGGCGTTGACGACAGGGGGTAATTTGGCGTGATTTTGAAAATTAATGGGGCAATGTGGCACAATTATTAATTCAGGGGGCAAACTGGCCTAAATTTTCAAAGTTCAGGGGGCAAAAGGGCTATTTAGTCATTTTGTATAAGAATAAAGATATGAAATTATTAGTGATAATAATTTTAAAACTAAAGTTACTAAAAAAAAAAGGTGATTGATTAAATTTTAAGTGGTTAAATTTTAAGTAAGGTTTTGAAGTTTCGAATTCGAATCTTGTGAATGGAGGAAATCATTGTTGGAAAACTCTACCCCATAATAGATCGACTAGCTCAAACACGTTTAACTTATAGATATACCAAAAAAAAAAATTATGGTTTTCCCTTCATACCATATTTGTATTACTAGATCTTTTGGGGTTTTTTTTTGGAAATTTCAAAAGGGGCAGTCTAATACCAATCCACTACTTCCATAACCGAAAAACCAAAGAACCAGAAAACTATGTATATATTTATTTGCATAAACCTGAAACATTCCAAACTATTGGCTAGCCTTCAAAACTTGCTCAACTAGACTATCACCATTTCCTTTAAAAAGCCAAGTAAGACCCATACCAGCCCAAGATTTGTTAAAGGAAAACTCACGAAAACCATTCTAGATGATGTCTATAAGAACTCGATTAAAAGACCCAATACCTAGCACTTTATTTAAACCAAAAAACAAGAGAATTAAAGCTACTTAAGAAGAATGAATATGAATAGGGGAAAACTGTGATCAATAAGAACCTAAAACATTGAAATTAAATATTAAAAGTATGGTTAATGGGCAAACCTTTTTAAACAAAAGACTGAATTTCGTCCAACCTGTCGTCAATGCTATTCCTTCTTCTCAAATTGCTCCAGCAGCATAAATGAATTGGGGGAGTTTGGCTTGTTGCTAACAAGGAAACGGGACGAGGCAAAAAGTTGGGAAAGTTGTTCTCAATTGTTGGAGAGAAAAAACCTTATGTTTTGCACTGAGATTATTGGTGAGGGTAAAAATGTATATATAATGTACTCCTAGTCCTTACAAATTTTGTAAATTATTTTTGACGTGATGATAGTTATAGATCTTGATCATACCATATAATAAATATTTCTATTAGATTGCCCCTTTTTAAAATTTTCATTTTTTATAGTGAGTGGCTGACATTATATATTACTACTAATATAGAATAAAGAATAGATTAATTACAATGAATTAATTAATCATCGGTTTAATTTAATTACTTGTGAACTATACAAACAACTAAACTCAAAACGAACTGAGGATTAATTAATGACTAAATAGCCATTTTACCCCCTGAACTTTGAAAATTTCAGCCACTTTGCCCCCTGAACTAATAATTGTGCCACTTTGCCCCTTAAATTTTCAAAATCACGCCAATTCCCCCCTAACGTGACGGATGTTAGACACGTATCATCACGTGACTAATGGTACCGTTAAAATCAAACCAAAGTGCCGAGGTGGCTAACATTTGCCGATGTGGTTTTTCCACCTCACCAAAAGTGGACCCGCCAGAGCCATCTTATTTTAGTTTCTTTTCCACAAACACATGTGACTCTCCCTCTCTCCTCCTCCAAAGATCAAAATCTCTTCTAAATAACAAATAACAAATAAAACAAGTACAATTGCAACTTATAATATGTATAAAATCAAGAACAATTAAAATTTTTGCAGAGCAAATTCAGATTCAAAGAGATGGCCAAAAAAAACTTAGATTCAAAGCGGTAAAACATGTCAATAACAAAACCAAACAAAATAAACTATTAAATCATATAGAAAACGAAAACCCAAAAGAAATATAAACAATTGAATCATTTAAAATTAGAAACAAAAATATAAGATGAAAAAAAGAAAACAGAAAAAAGAAAAAAGGAAAATAAAGTTTTTCTTTAAAAAAAACCTTCAATTCAAAACTTGAGTTTGGACTTGGTAAATCATGAACATGTCATCGTCAAAAAAGCTAACCTGCACTTGAAACCAAAACAAGCATAGAAAAGTGTCGAATGAATTTTTTAGAACAAAACTTTTGAAAAATGCAAATTGTTGAAAAATATCAAATGAATGAGTCCCCGGTTGGCTCCCCCACAAACATTTCAGTCATAAGAAGTAGAGGGGAAAAAAAAACAAATATTGCAGGGACTTTCAAAAGATCATATACATAAGCAACAATTGCTCCCTCCATGTCTTTCCTTCTCAACCAGCTCTCTACAATTCAAAATTTTAAATGTGGAAGGCATGTCACCATAATTTTATTCACTAAGTGGTCAAATGTATTTAAGATATAAATATGGAGTCATCCAGAAATGCATTTGTCATTCTTGAAAACAAAAAATCCCAATTTATCACTCAAGTGATTTTTTTACTTGGCCAAGTGATTAAAACATAAGCAAAAAGGAGAAGTTAGAGATGAAACCCTTCACCTGAAGTTAGAAGACTCAATTATTTGCGTGCAAACTGGATTTGGGAATAAACTGGATGGGTTTATTGGAATAAAACAAACCCTTCACCCACAGCTCTCTACAGTACTGTTGTCGACGATGGGTTTTTGGAATAAACTGGATTTGGGAATTAGGGATTTGTGTGAAAGAAATTTGGGGATTTTGATCGATTTAGGTTCGGTTTCTGGTGGGTGAAGGATTTGGTGAAATTTTGCCGCCGACGAGGGCCATTTTTTGTGGAGGAAAACTTGCAGGTGGTTGAAAGTTAGAGATCAACAGTGAGGAACGAAGACAAAAGTGAAACGAAGAAGAAGAAAAGAGAAATGACGACTGTCAGAGGAAGAAGATAATATGGGTATGGCTGGATTCTAACGGGTAGAAGAAGAAAAGAGAAAGAAAAGAAGAAAAAAAAAAGGAATGGCTGCTAGGGTTAAAGGGTTGAAGAAGAAAAAAGAAAGGGAAAAAAGGTCATTTCTTTTTTTTTAAGTTATTTATTTTTTTAGTTCATGGACCCACCTGAGAGCTGACGTGGAAAATCTGCGTCAGCAAAAAAGACCACATAAGCTCGTAACAGGTATTTTGACGGAACCGTTAGTCACGTGACTAACTTCTATCACGGTAGGAAGGAGATTGGCTTAAATTTGAAAATTGAAGGGACAAAGTGGCATAATTATTAGTTCAAAGGGCAAAATGATTGAAATTTGTAAAGTTCAGGGGGCAAAAGGACTATTTAGTCATTAATTAATTCATGATAATTATCAAATAGAATCCGTCTCAACTTTGTTTAAAACCTTTATCAAGTAAACAAACTGATGATTTTTGAATTGATAGCTAGCTCCATCCATTGATATCCAATACAACCAACCTTGGATCAATAACACGTGGATAATTAATTTTAAATGGTCAGGATTAAATCCCTACAAAACCCCGTTGACTCCGTTAACTTGTTTCCTCTTTCTCATTCTTCTTCGCTCAATTGCACTATGTCTTCTGCATCTTCCTGTTCACTTCTTGTCTTCTGCATCTTTCTTTTATTTAACTCATAGACTCTCCTAGTTTTTCAAGTTTCCGGAATTTTTTTTACTTATTTCAAGTTTCTGGATTTTTTTTTTTTACTTCTTTCAAGTTTCAAGTAAAGAAGTTTGCTATCCTTTGTCCTTTCTTTTTTTGAATAGTAAAATCTTGAGATTTCCATAGATTGCTGGATACTTGAAATTCATTTGTTTTATTTTTCATGTTCTTTCATCATCTCATGTTTTGCTTCGTCATACAAGAATCCGCATAACTCAAATTGGGGAAAAAAATTTGGGATTGATATTCTAATTTCTGAAGTTTTTTTAGATATAACATTTGAAAGAGAAAGAAACGATATCGGAAAATTAACGGAGTTAAGAGGAGTTTGTATAGGTTTTAACCATTAAAAATTAATTTGACATGGGTCGCTCATCTAATAGTGCATTGGAAATTAATGGACGGAGCTAGTAATGGAGAGGAGCCGGACCCTCCAGTTCATGAATCAAATGTATTTAGCCATTGACAGAATCCACACATTTACCATTGTAATTTGTATGCAAACTTTGCACTCAAGCATACATGGCTATAACAGGAAATTTTTGTTCATTATGAGATTATTTTTATGCAAAAATCAGAAATTTCTGACTCATTTCGTCAAACATAGTAAATCATATATTAATAGCGAAAAGGAAACTTCATAATTATACATAATGAGGATAGAATAGCAAAATAGAAGGCTTCATTACTATTGCTGAATCATAAAACCAAATATAAAGTAAGTAAGAAGTGAAAAGATACCCAATGATAATCTTAAAAAGAAACTAATTAAGCCTAATGCTAGGCATGCAGCTACACCATGAAACTCCAACAAGATAGGGAATAAAGAAAGTGACCCTATGTATGTAATAAAATTAAGAAATTCACTTAAATCAAGCTTAGTATATCATATTATTACTGTACATTTTATATGGAAATGGAATGGAAAAATTCTAATTAGAGGATGTTAGTTTTAGAAGGGGATAGTGGATATGTACCCAAAAAAGAAAAACTATTATATCATTGTGGACGAGCCTACCCTGAGGCCCAATTTCTACCCAAAATTTTTGCCTAAAAACTGACCCAATATCCAAGTTTAACCCAAATTGTAGCCCAAAATAAGCCTAATTGGAAGACCAAAATAGCCACAATTGTTGTGTTTTGTGATTTCTGTTAACCTCAGGATGAGTTGAGGAATTTTTTTTTCCAGTATTGGGAAAATATTTTGAACAAATCATTCAGATATACTTTACTGGTGTTTTAATGGGTTTACGATCTCGTTTTGCATTTAGATTGTCCTGAGATAATGTTAGATTTTGAACCATTATCTTTTTTGAAGCATGTGCAAAGTATTAAATTCAGCTGAACTTTAATATATGAATGATTCATGAAAATTGAAACTGAATTGCTAAACACCGCCCCCTTTTTACACTTTTGTCTTTTATTCATATTTTGAACTTTCTAACAATTTCTTCAAACTCTCAAGCTTCAAACCCTAAACTTCATTTCTAACAACTTCTTCAAACTTCATTTCTAACAAATCTTCAAATTCATTTTCCTTCATTTTAATCATAAACTAATTAAATACTAATTAATAATAAACTAATTAGATACTAATTAAACATAAACTAATAAACTAAAAAATTTTAATTAACTAATTAAAACTAATCATAAACTAATTAATATTAAAAAAAAATTTAAAAAAAAATGGCCGAGCCATGGTCAAGGCCGCCCAACTTGGGCGGCTCGACCATTTTTTTAAAAAAAATTTTAAAAATATTTTTTACATCAACCCACGTTATCGTCCATTTCCGAAGTTCTCGGCTTGTTTCACGTTAGTAATTAGCTTGAAGATTTCAGAGGATTTGAAATATTACAAAATGGAGCAAAGGGCAAAAGTGTCAAAAATTATAAAAAAAGGGGCGGTATTTAGCAAAAGGGGGGCGGTAAATAGCAAAACCCAAATTGAAATGTTGTTTAGGTTGATATTGCTAAATGTTCAAATTGGTCTCTAAATTTTTGAAAAAGGTCAAATAAGCGCCTAACCTTTTAATTTGGTTAATTAAGTTTCTAACGTTGCAAAATCGGTTCAAATAAGTTCCTGGTGTCAAATTGACAACCAAAAGTAACAACCCCCAAAACGTTACGGACTTAAATTGACTATAGGGACTTATTTAAGCCGATTTTGAAACGTTAGGGACTGATTTGGACCGATTTTGCAACGTTAGGGACTGATTTGAGCCGATTTTGCAACGTTTGGCACTTAATCAACCAAATAAGAAAGTTAAGCCCTTAGTTGAGTATTTTCACAAATATTAAGGATCAATTTGAACAATTAACCCGTTGATAATTATTGAAAAAATCGGAATGAATGATAGATAAAGGGGTTTGCCTAAATTTTAGTCGATGGAGAAACTAACTAATGACATAGCAAACAAGATAGACAAAGTTTTTATTTGAAGTTAGCTAAAATATTTTCACCAAAAAAAAAGTTAGCTAAAATATATAATATATTGCATTGATGATACAACAAATTTTCCTAGGCATATACATATATCACTGTTGTTAGAAACTCGGGTCTGTCTCAGTACCAATGCCCACCGAGCAGTCAATATACATGTCAAACACCAACTTGAACCCAAAAGTTTAGACTAATGGTTTCTTAGGTTCTTCATGTATATATGCCACTCAAACATCTCTTTATGATATGAGATGTTTCCCTAACATGTGAACCCTAACAATTACATTTACCAAATCTTAACCAAACTAATGAAACACACCATTACGAGGAATTTGAAATAAACAGTACATTCACTGGAGGTAATTATTGAAAGTTCTTACAAAGGCAAACTAAAACAGACATCGTAACCTCTGTTACATTATCCATGTATTTGCTTCCAGGGTTCCCTGAGAAAAAAAATCGATTATTAGCATTCAAATAGAAACATTAAACAAGAAAAGGGTAATTAATTTTCTTTAAGAATAGTTTAAAAGTACTAACCTCAAGCATGTTGAAAGGGTGGTGTTAGTTTTTTCATCTTATTCTTCCTTGGATCTTGCAAATCCAGTTGGTAACTCTCTGTTGCAAATATTTCTCAATCTTTCCAACAATCCACCATGGTCTCCCAATTGTGAACATTATGTAGCCAATGCTCAACCCCAACACTATTCCACATCCATACCCCATTGCTGCAACTTTCCAGATGAATGGTATTATTCCTGAATCATCATCTTCATGTTGATTGACAAAGCTTGGTTGAGGCTGTTTCCTGAAATTGTTGTGGCATTCCTTTGACAAAGGACAGCCCCACAACCCCGGGTTCCCAATGTAGGAATCATTGTCGAAGGTATCGAACTGCTTCCCTTGAGGAATGGGTCCGACAAGATTATTATGCGACAAGTTTAACACTCCAAGAAATGTCAGATCTGTCAATTCGGGAGGGATTTTACCGCCAAGCTTATTTGAGGAGAGATCTAATGATTCAAGTGCTGCCATATGCCCCATTGTTGGTGGGATGGAACCGGTTAAGTGGTTGTGAGAGAGGTTAAGCACAAGAAGTGAACCAAGTTCCCCGAGTACCTTTGGGATTCCTCCATAGAATTGATTGTCTGAAAAATCTATGATTGTGAAACCCGATGTTTTTTCTCCCACCTTTAGCTTTATCTGCAACCTTTTTATCACAATTTCCACATAACTCTGATAAGGATAAATATAACACTGCTCACCACATGGTCCCCTTTCATGTTTCATGGCTGTCAAATTTAACAAGTTTGCTGGTAAGGCACCCGAGAAAGCATTTCCAGAGAGATCAATTATTTCCAAACTCAGAAAGGAAGATGGTGCTATGGCATTTTCTAGGGGACCATGAAATCCATTAGATCTTAACACAAGAAGTTGCAGCTGTGGAAGTATACCTAACCAATGAGGAAAGGTATCATTTAACTTGTTGTTTGCCACATTTAAAAATATCAAAGAAGTACAGTTAACCAAAGATCGTGGCAATAACCCTTCAAATTGGTTGTCATTAAGGGCCAGAGTTTGAATTGAATCTGAACCAAAAGCTGGGATGTTCCCATGAAAATTATTAAACTGGAGATTTATGTCTATGGGGTTGGCCGGGCCAGTTGCAAGGCAGGGGGGAAGAATTCCACCCAAGTTATTTGTAGACAAGTCAAGATATCCAAGGGAAGTCAAATTGCAAAATGTGGTAGGAATTTCCCCTGTCAAATTGTTATTTGACATTAAAATCTTCCACATTGAAGGTGGTGGTGTCAAAAGTGGACCATGGAGTTGGTTTGAACTAACATCAAGTTCTTGGAGGTTCTGACCTGGATATTGCTCTATACTAGACAATGAGTTGTCCGAAAGGTATAAGTACATCAATTGCTCCCATCCTTCTGACTCCCACTTGGAAATTGAGCCTTGAATTTTGTTATTGATAAGACTTAGATATGTCAAATTCTTTGCTGTTTTGAAGAAACTAGGAAATCTTGTTATGTTGCAAGATGAGAATTCCACTCTATAAAGTGCATCGTAAGTATAGTTAACATGATTACTTCTGCTCAATGAGAGTTGGTTGTTACTTGAAACATAAGTATTTGAAGACTCTTAACCTTTGCAAGCATCTCCGAATTGATGACACCACTCAAGTTGTTTGATGAAAGATCAAGTTCAGTGAGGTTCACAAGATGATGAAACAAAAATCTTGGTATTGAACCATGTATGTGATTAGACCTCAAATCAATCTCTTGGAGTGAACTAGGGTTTTGAATTTGGTCATCAGTTGGAAGGGAGAGTAATTTATTGTTCGGAAGTTGTAAAGATTTCAAAGATGGCAAAGCAAACAACCAAGATGGTATTGCACCACTTATTAGGCTACCAGATAAGTAAAGATCTTCTAGATTCTGAAGCCCGCTTACATGAGCTGGGAACTCACCATCTAAATTACCTGTTAAAACTAAGCTAGTAACTTGTGTGAGGTTAAATATCGATGGTGGAAGTTGACCATCGAAAGAATTTAATTGCAAAGTACCAGCTAGTTTTTTTAGACTTCCGAAAACATCCGGAATCACTCCTCCAAAACTATTAGGAATCAGATCTAAAAAACTAAGTTGTGTGAGATTTCCTAATGATGGAGGAACTTGACCGCTAAAATTACATGACGAAATATCTAACAACTCAACTGGACTACTCCAATTTGATTTAGGAAGATAACCGGCAAGATTAAGATTCCAGCTTAAATCAAGATATTGGAGGTAAGGAAAGCGGAAAACTTCAACTGGGAGTTCCCCATTTAGTGCACAAGAACTAAGACTTAAACACTTTAGGGTAGAAGTCAAGTTCAACAAGGAAGAAGGTGGAACACATGACATATTTACATCATTAAAGTTAAGATTTGTTAATTTGGATAAGTTACGAGCAAGCATGTCAAAACTATGCTCGTCTAGTGTTAAAACTGAATGTGTAGACAAATCAAGTGAAACAAGTTGTGATAAGAGAGAAATTTCAGATGGGATCGAGCCAGAAAAATAATTAGCAGAGAGATCGAGATGGGTTAAACGTACCAAGTGAGTAAAAAGAGTGGATGGGATGGGGCCATTGAGATTGTTTAGAGAAAGGTTGAGGCGTTGGAGCCGTCGAGGGAGGAAGAGGATGGTGTTTGCCGGAAGAGAGCCAACCAGCCAAGAGCAACTAAGGTCGAGGGCAATCACATGAGCCGTCACCTTGTCGCATGTGATTCCCTCCCATAAACAACAGTTTGTGGTTTCGTTCCAAGAGTTTATCTTGGGACGATACGGGACACTAGAATCAATAGAAAGGTTGCTCTTGAATTGGAGCAAGGCAGAGCTCTCTCTTGTGAGGCATAAAGGAGTTGAATTAAGAGAAGAGGAAGAAGGCAAACTAGACGAAGAATTGACATTAAAACAAAACAGCAGCAACACCGATAGTAAGATCCTTCCCATTTCTTGAAACTAAAACAGAAACAAGGCCTACGTTTGAAAGGTTTTGTTTACACTATGTACTGATGTTATGGCTGAGGCTTATGGAAAGTGAATTCATATAGAGACCTACATATACCATATCCAAGTCAACAACAAGTCTTGCCCCATATTTTAACCAAATTCCTCGTCAAGTTTAAATTTCTCGTAAAAGTGAGAAATTTTTAAATACGTCCGTTTAATTAGTCACGGTTCTAACTAATGAAGAAGATGTGTCAATTCACATGTATCATCTTAAAATTAAGAGTGATCATCCTATACTAAATAAATTATTCTTACTATAACATATATATATATATATATATACTAGTTTTAGCTATCACGTGACGTAACATGTTTAGAAAAGATGGATGACATTTAAAAATTGAAATTAAAAGTAAAATATTAAATTCATGTAATGGAAAAAAAAAAAAAGGGGAAAAGCTATAAGTATTCATGATGTGTACTCAAGAATAGTACTTGCACTTTTTTACTTTAAATTTGCATATCTCCAAACAACTAAAAAATGTATTCTTGTATCCAAACACCTAAATATCCCTTATATTTGTACCAAGTACTATTTTTGAGTGCAAATCATGAGTACTTGTAGCCTTTCCCAAAAAATAATGGAATAATTAAAAATATTATTTAGTAATGACAATTTAGAAATATGTTTTAAGAAAAAGGGTACAATTGAAAATATGTTTTAAAAATAAGGGTACAATCGAAAAATATAAATTTCCCCTTATTCGTACTTTTATATATAGTATAGATAGATATGTATAATATAACATAAAGTATTCTAACTTCTTTATAATTTTCGATGACTAAACTTGTGCTTAGTTTCGAGTTGTGCCAACAACACTCGTTGGTGGATGATCTGTAAATCATTGTAAGTCCTCTCTGAAACTTATTACATGTCCTGACTCTGGACTGGGGTAGCTTCCCCTCACAATCTCACCTAATTTTTTTTTTCACACAAAAAAAAAATTGCTATTTAATTTTATAGTATAATAATTGTATGAATTGGCACATTTTTATTAGTTGAGAGATCATAACTGATGTGATAGGTAAGGTCTATCAAGATTTTATTAGGTAAATCACTCCCACTATATGTTATCCACTATGTTAGAAATTGGTGGACAATCATCATTTTCCATCAAATAAATCATATCGGTCATATAGTTACCACCATTAATATTGTGCCACCTCGTGGGATATTTTGTGGTAACAATTTAATGGTCACGAAGCATCACTTGATAGGAAATTACATTACCTTTTTATGGTCAACAATCAATTAAAAGAAACCGACTTCGTTTAAACGTTAATAAGTCTTCGTCCACCGATATTACTAGTTTCCCCAAAAATCACGCCTAAGTATTTTTCTTTTTGGATACTCACGCCTAGTAAAAAGACCAATTAAGTTTGTTAGAACTTAGAAGTCGGTCGTCGATGTCGTGAACCTTGAAACCATGAAAAATAAAGCAAAAGTTATTATAGACTTCAAGCAAAAAGAAGAATATAGTAAGGAAAAGTTATATATCGTGTTAGAAACGAAAATAAAGCATATGGTCTAGTTCCAAAGTCATGATTCATGAAGATTTTTACCATATGTAATGTGTAATGCTACATGTCCCTCCAATTTGTCCCTCTAACTTTTCCCTCCTGACGTGTCATTAGAAAACTTATCATAATTTCTAAAATCATATTCAATAATAGCTTAAAATCAAGGGATTTACCCTCAAACTCTCCATATTTATAACTAAGGGTTAAACCTGAATTTAAATGCTTACCTTAGGGACTAAATCTGGATTTAATTCATTTCCTTAATTATTAGAAGGGACAAGTTGGAGGAACAAATAGAATTATCCGTTTTATATATCGTGTTATTATAAAGGAAAAGCAAAAGATTAAATTTACTATAGTTAATTACTTAATTTGACTGAAGACGGTGAGTTTTTTTTTTTTTTTTCCATTAAGAACGACAGAAATTTATTTACTTATGGGTACAATTACAAAAAGATGGTGTTGAAATCAACCTAGAGACCGTGAGATGGTGAACTTTAGACAAGGAAGAAAGATTCGGTAAGTGGTGATCATCAAAAAGTTGGCAAAGGAATTTACTAATTTCTTAAGCCCAATTTGAGTTAAGTCCAGATTTTTTTTTTTTTTGCCAGAATTACTATGCTCACTTTCGGCTTTAATAATGTTCCATTCGTAGGAAGGAAAAATTAAAAAGGAAATACTTGATTTTTTTTTTTTTTACGTAAAGGAAATACTTGATGCCTTGTGATGGATTATAACAGAGTAATAGTTTCCGGGATTCCAGTAAATGGAGATCTGACTAGAATGGTATGGCAAATAAGAAAAATAATCTGCCTATAATCATACATTAATTTAAGATTTTATTTGCAGTACTGAGCTTGAGTCTCTTTTTGATATCTTTTCCCCATGTTCACAGTTATAATCACAACATAGAAGGAAGAAAAATAGAGAGAACAAAAGGGTCAAACTATCGGACTGGATGTTGAATTGATAAGGAGGTCGGTTTGCGATTCAACCGATCCAACCGATTCAATGCTGATCCAACCACTTTGTTAATAATTTTCCCAGCCTTTTATGTCTAATCAAACTGATTTGACCTCTAGTTTCCGATCCAATCGTTAGTCCAGTTCAATTTTTCAATACTAGTTATTAGAGTATGTGCAACGTTTGACACCAAATTTTGCATTAAAATGGTGTTAAGAATATTCTCACATATTCTTATACCAAAATTTTCTCCTCCAATATATAGCACCATTTATTTGTTAACTATTTTTTTTTGAGAAAATTTGTTAACTATTATTAATTCATAAAAGTTAATTAGAATTATGGTTTATGTTTTAATTATTGGAAATTTAACGTGGTTGTTCTTCTTGTATTATTGGTTAGTTAAAACAAAAATAAACTCCAAAAACTAATTATTGAAAAAGGAAAAAAATATATATTTAATTTTGGTTTTATTTTAAAGGTCTCAATGAGATTTTTCTAATGATATATATATTTTTTTCATAATAATTTTAAATATAAATGTTGATATTTTTCAAAATTTAAATTAGCAAATATAAAAAAGGATGTAAGAAGTAATAAACAAAATTTTTAAAGGGCAAAGGGGGAAAGAAAAAAAAACCAGAAAATTTGCGTTTGAGCTACAGTACTACACCAAATTTGGTGCAGTAGTGTAGCATTTTGAAAAATGCTGCTAATCGGGAACCGAAATTTGCGGCATTCGTTGGAGAAGATTTTTTTGCCTTCTTTACAGCAAAATGTTGTTTTGGTGTATTTATTGCACTTGCTCTACCAACCACGTAATCATAGTCATTGCGTCACCTAATTTGGCAAGAGAGTCAACCATAAAATTTGCTTACAAAACTAACCTTGCCAAGAACAAGGATGATATTATCAAGTTTTGTGAAGGATCATATTGTAATTCCATGGTTTGGTATCATTGATTCATGATTAATTAGCCACGAAATGACATTCTTTGAGTCACGTCATGGTACAATAGATTTTACATCAGCCCGATTGTGGCTCAAACAGGCCCAATCAAGCCAAAGAAGCCCAAGCCCACATCATTCCAGGCCTCGAATACAGATGAATTTAGGGGCTTGAAAATCCTAATGTTCCATTTGTAGGAAGGGAAAAATTTTAAAAATGAAAATTTATCTGATGCCTAGATGGAGAACAGTTTCTGGGATTCCAGTAAATGGAGATCTGACTAAGAAAATATTCTGCCTATAATCAAATACTAATTCAAAGTTTTATTCGCAGTACTGAGCTACTACTCTATAGAGCAATTCAGGGTTAAAACAGATTTTATTGGCATCTATACATCTTCTTCTTTGCATGGATGACTCTGAGCTCCGAGTCTCTGAGTAATTCATACATGCAAATGGCTGTTCATAGCTGAGGAATACTGAGCATACTTTTCGCGGACAAAAGCTTCGAGAATTGTGTTCTTCTCCTCAGCATCTTTGAATTCGATTCTCCTTCCGTGACCTATTTAAGTAGATGTCAACTTTTGAGATTGATTACTATCAAATATGAAAGCACAGAAGATACAAAACAAAATGCTTCTCCACTTAAAAAAGGACATGACCAATGTGAAGAAAGCTGTTCTTCAAAACCGTGCAAGTGATAAGTTCCATCAAAGACACAGCAGGATAAATAACATGTAAAAAACAACTGAACCAACCTGGAATGATCCAAGTGAAATCAAACTCTAACAACTTCTTCACACTATCCACCTGCTCAGGAACTGCCAAAAACAACAATATTTTGAGTATATGCAAAAAAGATGAAGAAAAAGCTCAAATGATTAAGTAAGAATAAATATATCTTCTATAAAGAAAGACAGGCTCCATTCAGTTTTACCTGAAGATTTATTGTATATCTCCATTATGTCCAGCCCATATTCCCTCATGATCAGATGGTCACCAGTGAATAGAATCTTATGTGACTTATAAAGCAAGCAGACAGTTCCCTGCAACAATTTGTAGAATGTAAAATTATGAGCTTTGATCACTATTAATGATGTGGAACTGTTTGAGGAACTTATATGAGATTTTTGAAGCCAAATTACTGAAAAATTAGAAAACTCATCATTAACAATAGCAAAGATTGGCATTTTGCAACTTCGAAGAAAATTGTATAACTCTGACATTGTTTGTAGTCAACCTAGAGGACGGTGTTTTTCAAGCTATAAGGAAGCCATATATCTGTAAACTTTAGATTAATAACTCACTTCTGTGTGGCCTGGAGTGTGTATAAGCATAATATCTTCTCCAAGGCTCCATGGACCGCTCCCCTCAAGCTTGACCTCTACATCAATGGTACAATCTTCAACCTACAGAGATTGACAGATGAATTATTTATATTGGTTCAACATAAGAATTTAGTAGCATTCATTCATAGATTCAACTGAACCATTCCCCTTTTCTTTTTTTTTTTTTTTTTTTGCAGAGAGAGCTATGACATTAAAAAGATAAATTGATTGTCAATGACTAGTGAATCGGAATAAAAAATTTGGAGTTAAGAATATCAATGTCACCAAACCAAGTATTATGAATTTCTGCCTAACATATTTGCTATGATCCTTAAACAGATGATGGAGCAAATCAGAGAGTAAGGACATGGCACTTTACATCTTGAGAGTGCAGAATTCGGTCACAACCAAACCTCTTTGACCACTTCCTATGATCTGCAACATCATCCCTGACCATAGAAACAAGGATCAGCTCATCAGCAACTTCCAGAACAAACAGAAGATAAAAGGTTTTGCCTACATACTTATGGGTTAGAAACATATAGCGCACTCCACCCAGCATCTCGATCTCACGTGCAAGTCTCTCAGTGAATCTTGGGCTGCAGAAAAATTATCACCGAAGTTAGTTCACCCTAATATGTGAAGTAATCCTAGCACAAGATCAAAAAGATCTAGAACCATTAACATTTTCACTTTTTCCCTACACAAATGACTGGTGACAACAGAGTTTTACAGAAACTTCTAGGCAGCAAAAGGTATTACCTATCTATAAGTATATTTCCTTCAGGATGAACAATCAAGTAAGGAGTAGCTCCGTATGATTTCTCAGAATGATATCCACAGTGATAAACACCCTGAAAGCATATCATATCATAGCCACGGTAATTACTAACACATGTTATTCCAACAAAACTATAATTCCAATGCAGTCTGTCAAATAAGCTGTAAAATAAAGATGCAGTTTGGAATGACAAGGATTACCGGAAGCTTCTTCTCATCTATTGGAATTGGAAATGTTTTCTGAGTTTCTAGGATATCAGGAGGAGGCACTTCTGTACGGATTGAGCTGGTTGGGCAGGAAAGCAGAGCCTGAAATTTCATAATAACAGATCATTAGTTTGTAATGTTACTATAATTTCAAAACAAGTTGAATCTCAAAAGATAAAAAGTGAGCTAATTGTGAGCCACTAGTTATTACAACCATAAATATTCTCTGTTTCTTCCAGCAATAGATGTATAATTGAACAGATGTCGCTGTCAAAACATGTATAGATACAAATAGACATACAAGTACATGTGTGAAAGTCTGTAGAGATGCATATAGTAGAAATTATAGGTTTGATGTTGGTGGAGATACATCATTTCCTAACTGACAGACTAGAAAGGTCACCGGTGAAATGGTACCTGGAGAGCCTTTAATCGGTCCTCCTTGCAAGTTGGCTGTTTATAAACTGCAGACATCCCATCAACCCTTGTGAAGACTTGCTGATAAACAAGAATCAAACAGCCATACAGTAAGAATAGTTTTAAGATTTTCCAGGGACAGCACTCTTTCATCATATGTAAGGATATATAAAATGTACATTGCAGGGTGAATGGTATGATTATATATTTATACATGAAAAGGAAGCAATATGCTGACAGGTAAACAATTTTGCAAATCAGTAGCAAAGCATCCATAACGCCCGCCACCATTCTCAACCTAAAGCATATACCATTTTTCACCTTTCAAACAAGGATGGTGACTTTAGATCATACTCAGGGCATCAGGGACAGCATATGCCAACTATTACCATATGATTTAAGCATGCTATGCTACAACTTATTTTACAAACATCTTGAACCTAGTGAGACAAATAACACTGGAAAATGGACATTCCTAGACATTACAATGTTAATTGACATGTGAACACAATTCAGCTAAGACTTAGGAATCAAAATTATACAGAATAAAATGTAACAGTAATCAATGCAGGGACAAGAAATGAAACAGTTGAGAAATAGAGCAAGTCTTTTCATTTGTATTTTCTAAAGTATAGAATTCGAACTTTTTTATCAAGTAGGCCCCTTCAACAAGTATTTATATTAGAAAACTAATCAAAACTAATTTGCCCTCACTATCATTTTTAGCTCATGGAATCTATGGCCTAACCAAAAGGTAATGTGCAATACAAAAACAAGCTTAGATAGATTACCGGAGCCATCCAGCGGCAAGTATCACAATCAATGCATGTATGATCTGCATATTATGGTTTAAAAAGCAATACCAAAATTAGTAACAGTGTCCTGCACAATTAGAACATGAAACATAGTCCCTGCAATCAATGGCCTATTCATTATCATTTGACTTACAAAAGTTACTATCAATCCATGAACATTTATCTACTAAAAACAAAAAGCACCCCATAAAAGGAGTATAATTTATACTATAAATACAATTATATCACCATGTGGGTAAAAGTATGAAATTTACCTACAAAAAAGTCTCCATCTACATTCTGGGGTCGTCTCTGCCTGACCCATTTCCCAGTTGCTGATTCAGCTGGACTTTGAACTGCTTTTACTGATGGAATTCTTGGCAACCTGAAGCTGTTCTTTTGAACACTGTTTGATGACTTCTTCTTCAGTTTATCATCAGAAGATGGAAAAACTGAGCCAACACTTGAAAGATTGATAGCTTTGTTAGCCATAGCCATAGAGATTTTCCCTTATTTGCCTCTCTTCTTCCTCTTTCCACTTTCCACACTAAAAAGACCAAGGAGAGTGAGAGTTTTGCTAATTGCTTAGACTTCTCAGCCATGAATTTTCTAATAATATTTAAACAAAAAGACAAAGCAAAGCTGAAAAAGATTGAAACTTTCTATCATGATAATAATATAATAAATTATAATTTGACTGAAGACGATGTGAGATGAGAACTTTGAACCGGAAGAATGATTATCGCCAAATTCTTTTGAAAATTAAGCGAAGGAATTTAATTTTTAAGCCCAATACAAGCCCATATAAAGGCCCATTTGAAGCCCGATTTGAGCCCGAAGGAAGGAATAACTATAAAAAGGAAAAATTATAGTGGGCAAATTTCATTCTCTACCCTAAAAGGCTATAAAACCATCTCGTTTTCTGCAACTTAGTTTCCATGGCTTTTGCTTCGGTTCTACGGAAATCAGCCAAATATTTGGCTCCAGCTTGCATTGCCACAGCGTGCATCGCCACAGCCTTGAACTATAGCTCCCACCCGGTTGTAAACCATCCTTCTTCAACTGCCGCTAAATTCAGAAAAGCCAATGCTGCTGATGAGTCTCTTCTTCGACATCTTGAGAGTAAGATTCAGATTTTTCAGGTTAGTAATTACTTCCCTCTCTTTGGTCGACCAACATCAAATTTTGACTAATGATTTATAAAAAAGTATATAAAATTTAATTTTAAAAAAATATATGTGTTTAAAAGCTTGTAATTCAAAGTTTATAAGTGTTATTTTTAAAAATTAGATTACTTTTATATATTTTTTAAAAAATTATATTACTTTATATATTTTTATAACCAAAAATATGCTTTTGTAGTGGAATTTGGATGTTTAGTTTTCTTGTTCTTTTATTTTGTTTAAATTAAAAGTCCTATAATAAGAAAAACTAAAGGCATCATTTTTACCTAAAAAGAATATACATTTTAATTTGAATTATTTTTATATTTACAAGCTAATTTTTTTTCCGAGTTAGGTCACTATATATATAAGATAAAAATGTCCCAAAAATGATATTGTTTTCTTCATTCACAAGTATACTTGAAACTTTGCTTAATGGAAAGAAGTGTTAAAACGCCCGAACCAACGCCTCAATGGTGAAATTCATTCTTTGAAATAAAAGAAAACTAGGGGAAGAAGAGAATTGAGGGTTTTGATATTCTGTTGCATGGTTGGGTCTAATTTTGAAGGAAAATGGTCATATAATGGGAATTAAGTTGTGGAACAATTTTATAGGCTCATAAAAAACATAGAACCTTAAATTATATATATGAAAACAAAACTGAATTCTAATCCAAAAATTTATTTATTTAAAATTAAAGTTGTGGTCATTTATTTATTTTTAAAATTTTTTCTTTTTCCAAAAATTTACCCTATACTGACATGGTATTGTTAGGCCAAATGACATGTTTGTGTGACTTATTCTAACCCAAAGATTGAGGTTAAGTGGCTTATTTATAACTTTTCACTATTTTTCCAATAAGCTCATTTTTATACTTCATTTAACACCTGTCTTGAAGCTGAAAGTAATCATTTTCTCTTCAAATTATAATCATTTTCTCTTCGAATTGTTTGTTTGGTTCTTATATATCTCTATATAATGTTCTCAAAGTCAGAGGTAGATGCAGCATGTGGATTCCCTTTCAAAATGGAAGACAAGAAATGTGGAAAGATAACATTGACAAGGGAATATAATGGTGAACTCATAAAAATTGATGTTGACATGAAGAATCTCAAGGATGATCAGAAGGATTCAAGTTTTCCATTTGTTGTTAGTATCACAAAGGGGGATGGTCCTTGGTTGGAGTTTCTATGTACTGCTATGGCGGATAAGATCGTGATCGATGATTTGAATGTTAATGATTATGGCAAGCCTGAGTTCTAGTAAGGCTTCTTTAGTTTTCAACTGTGGAAATAGAGGGGAAAATGGGAATTTGTTTAATTAATATAATTTGTTGTTTTGTTTTGCAGTCTGGGTGAGAAGTTGAAGGAGGATTTTCTCAAGTATTTGGAGATGAGAGGAATTGAGGCGAGCACAAGCAATTCCTTGCATAAGTACATGATGAGCTACAAGAATAACTGCGTCGACGTCAACCGCAACCGTGTTGGGTATTTCATGACCCTCAAGAAGTTCGTTGAGAAATGATGAAATTCTCTCTTTTATAATCATTTCCATTCATCAAGGAAAATGAATACTAGATAGTTGGTTAATTAGGATTGGAATTCAATTCTAGACTAATTTTCAACTCGGGGAATTTGCGCAAACAGGCTCTTTTTTTTTTCCTTATTTTGTAGAGACAAGTAAAGAATTGAAAGAAGCTAGAATTAGTATGAATGAAGGTGTTCTTGTTAAAATTGTTTGATCACTTCTTCTTCTTCTTCAATTTTATTTATGGGTGATTATATGATACACCGGCGGTGTAAATTTTGGACTCCACAAGCGGGTTGTGGAGTTGACACATGTTTATTTTTTGAATTATTTAAGTTTTAAATATTTCAATCTAGTCCCTAAGAGACACATGTCACCCTTCAGGACCCACTTGTGTAGTCTGCTAAACTCCACCGTCGGTGTATCATATATAAACCCTTTATTTATTCCCTTATTTTTTTTCTTTTTTTTATGCCAGCTAATTTCCAAACTGGAAAGACTAGAGAGTGAGATTTTTACTTTTCTTTTGTGAGAGGTGAGAGTTTTGCTGATGCTGATTGCTGACTTCTCAGCCATGAATGAATGGATATTAAACCCAAAAAAGAACTGCAAAAATGAAGACTAATGTCGGAAAAATCGAAAAACTGCAATCTATCACTGTATTAGTTGCGATGCATATTCATTGTGTTTGTGCTGACCAATTTAAGAAACCTTTAATTTAAGGCACATTAAAATGAAATCAACTAAGAAAGGTTTGGCACATTAAAATAAATTGTAAACATGGAAAAGATTGATATTTAAGGGAAATATTTTACCCTCCACCATGCTTCTTTGATCAAGTCGCTGGATTTGTTGTCCTTGAATCGAATTAGTTGTTGAAGTTGACGCTCCATGGGGATTAACATTATAGTCGTTGGATATTTGATCCCGAGTACGGGCTAAGCGTCTCATATCGGTAACTCGTATTGTCCTTGAACCTTTAATTTAGGGCACACTTAAATTTAGTATAGATTAAAGTTAAATCAACTAAGCGAGGATTGACATGTATATAATAATAATAAATAAATTTTATACATGGAAAAGATTGATTTAAAAGGAAAAATATTTTACCTTCAATTATGGTTGATCAATTTCGTAGCTGCATTTGTTGTCCTTGAGTTGCATTAGCTGTTGAAGTTGAAGCTCCATGAGGATCAAGACCATAGTCAGTAGATATTTGATTCCGAGAACGCGCTAAGCGTCTCATATTTGTAACTCGTATGGTTCCTGAACCTTTAATTTTGGGCAGATTTAAATTAAATCAATAAGTAAGGATTGATAAATTATAATAAATTGTATATGTGGATAAGATTGATTTAAAAGGCAAATATTTAACCTTCAATCATGGTTGGTTGATTCTATAGCTGAAATTGTTGTCCTTGGGTTGCATTAGCTGTTGAAGTTGACATTTCATGGGGATCAACAGTACCATAGTGAGTAGATATTTGATCCTGAGAACGCGCTAAGCGTCTCATATTTGTAACTCGTATCGTCCCTAAACTTCTTTGAGCATCATCTCCTACTCCAGTAAGACTCTCTTGTAATGGTTGTGCGATACTGTGGACTGCATTGACATTTTTCCTCTAATGATATTCAGCTCGTCTTCTTGCAAGATAGACCTCTCGTTGTAAAGGTGTCATTGATTCTCTTCTTCTTCGTTCCCGAATTCGATTTTGTTGTCTTTCATATTCGATTCTATCCATTATTGGGCTGAAGTAGTTAAAAAATAAATGTTAAATTATCATGAGTTTAATTGTGTCAACCTACCAATGTAATTTGTGTCTAAAATTTCAGCCCAATTTTAATTGTTGAATACTACACGTATGTTACCCCAATTTAATATGTATGGGTAATTTATCCATTATTTTCTATTTGACGAAGAGTTGAATTTGAATAGCTATATTAATAATTATTATGTATGTAATGTTTTTTATATTAGTATATATTAGTATGTAGCTACATTAATCAATTTAATTTTAATAAATTTATGGGTTCCTTAAGTAGGAGAATAAGAAAACCGTGCATGCTTCAACTTTATCTCATAATTTTTAACCAAAAAAACTGTCTAATAATTAATAATCTTTTTGTTGAAAGTTTTGATATAGATTTTTAGCTTATTATATAGCTGCACAATTATGTATGGCCATTTTCTAGCTATCTTTGCTAAAAGATAATCATCAGAAATTTAATTTTGTAAAAAGAAATTAACTTATACGAATAAAAAACTAAAAGAGTAGTTTGTGTACCTCAAGAAAAAAGTTGTTTTTGTTTACTTCAAACTTTTCTTCCTTGAACCCTGCTTGGCTATGGCCAAAAAAAAACCCTACTTGGCAATATTAACCTTCTCCAAATTGGCAATATTACCCCAGAAAGAAAGAATAAAGCTCTTGGTTAATTTTTCACAGTAAAACTAACATTAAGAGATGGAGAAATGAGATTTTATACATGAAGTAATTAAAATACAAAATACACTGCAAACCAATAGTTACATGGAGTTCTTCTTGGAGATCTTCAATGAATATTTCGCTTCATGGACTTAAAATCTCTTTCCCAAAGCGCTTTATAAGTAGGTTCTATTGTGGAAAAAGATTGTAAAAGATTATGTAGAAATTTGTAAAGAAACAAAAAATGATAATTCCGCTATGTGATATATATGTGATGTGAAGTAAAAAGTATTCTGCGCAGAAGTTAAAGAACCAAAAAATGAAATGACGTTATATGTGAGTGTTAGTGGATAAGTAAAGTAGTTAGTGGATAACATGGGTAGTTTTATAAATACTTTTTTTTTAAGTGTTAGTGGGTAATATTTTTTTCCAGCTCTAAGTCTATAGCAATTTTTATTTTAGTATTATTTGTGAAGCCTGAGACAAACTGTCTTCGTATTATAATTACGCATTATAGTAACAAGACACATGGCACTCACGTATATATACTATATATTATTTTTAACTACCATAAAAATTACTAAAAGACCAAATTGAGGATTAATGTGGTGGCACCTTTTGGTTTTTTTTGGTCTTTTCTCATTTTTTGGATGACTAAAAAGCCCTCTATGAGTTTTCCCCTTTCCTCTTCCTGTTGCCCTTTTTTGTAATTACACAATTCTCTTCCTTAATTGCTTTTGATTAATGTTTCTCCCCTGTTTTCTTTTTTCCTCTCACCAACTCAGCTACTGCTTCCTTTCAACTCCTCGGCGCTGATCAATCTTCAGGTTTGTCAAAAATCAAACCTTTCATAACTCCCCTCTGTTTTCTCCTTCACATCTCTTTCCTCGTTCTTCTCCTTTCTCATCCCTTCACCATGGACCGTTCAATGTTTTTCCCCTTCTGAATTAAACCACTCCTTCTTCAATGCGTCTATTTTTATTCAATTAACAGCATATTCTATTACCTCTTTGCACTTTCTATTACTTAAAAATAAAAGCATGTTTTTTGACCTTCTTAATTTTGCATATCTAGAAAGTTAGCTTACAAAGATTCATGGCGATAGCAAGAGACAACATTAAAACTAATTCATTTAAATTGCATTTTTACTGCAACCTTATATAATTCAATCAATTAATCAAGCACCACTCTAGAACAAAGAATGATGTTTGTGGATTTTATATAATTGATTATATTAATATCTTTATTCAATCAGTTAATCAAGCACCACTCTAAAGTTTAAAACAAAGAATGTCCGTAGCGTCAACGCGGGCTAATATGACTTATTAGTATTATTTGTGAAGCCTGAGACAACCTGTCTTCATATTATAATTACACATTATAGTAACAAGACACAGGGCACTTGTGAGTGGTTTATGACAATTTTTTTCAATAGTTAGTTTTTTTTAATGATATAAATAAATTTAAATATTATATTTATCTTCTAATTGGTAGTTTTTATTTAAAATGGGTAGTTTTTAATTTATTTTAAATTTTTAAAAACTGAGTTTGTCTCCGAGTCAACTCGATCATGAGACAAACTCAGGTTTTGACTTTATAATTAGTACAAGATACAGGGCATGCACTCACTACGTGAGTGGTTTACGACAGTTTTTTTCAATAGGTAGTTTTTTTTAAATGATATAAATAAATTTAAATATTATATTTATCTTCTAATGGGTAATTTATTTATTTAAAATGGGTAGTTTTTAATTTATTTTGATTTTTTAAAAACTGAGTTTGTCTCCGAGTCAACTCGTGAGACAAACTCAAGTTTTGACTTTATAATTAGTACAGATAAATTAGTATTATAGTATAGATATAGATCAGATGATATAATTGATGAACTTTTTTCACCCAAAAAAAATTGATGAACTTTGAACCGGAAGAATGATTATCGCTGATTTGTTTTGAAAATTTAGCAAGGAAAATTAATTTTAACCCCAATTCAAGCCCATATAAGGCCCATTGGAAGCCCGATTTGAGCCCGAAGGAAGGAATAATCTATACTATATATAAAAGTACGAGTTATGAGAAACTTTTAAATCGACTATTATACCCTTATTTTTCTAATTGAATCGACCATTATAGCCTTATTATTCAAACATATTTCTTAAATGTCATTACTTAACTATTATAGTTTTATTCTACTAAAAACTCTGTTTTTATTCAATTAAATCTAATATCTTTATAATTGCTTTATTTTTTTATTATTTTTGTTTTCAAAATATACAGTTTTATTTTACTAAAAACACTATTTTCATTTAAATAAATTCAATATTTTATTATCTCAAAAAATTCAATATTTTATAATTATTTTATTTTACCATTCTAATTTAAGAAGTTATTATGATTGACATCTTACTATTTGATAGTTTATAATAATGTATTATGATTAAAATTTATTATTTTCTTAATGTGCAATTATTTTATTTGACTTATAATTGATTTTTTGCTTGACTTATTGCTTGCTGTATAATTAAAAAAAAATCGCACATTCTTATAACTATATCATTTTTACCATTTTACTATTTTAATTAAAAAAACTTAGATGTATTAGAAAATTTTAAATAGACTTTTATAGTTTTACTCAACTAAAAACTCTATTTTTATTTTCTGTAAAAAACTCTATTTTATTTAATTAAATCTAATATCCTTATAACTATTTTGTTGTTATCATTTTACTATTTTAATTAAAAAACTTAGACATATTAGAATTTTTAAAATATATTCTTTTACAATTTTTTAGAAATAAATTTTTACAATTATTCTACTAAAAACTCTATTTTTATTCGATTAAATTGAATATTTTTAATAAATATTTTATTTTTACCATTTTACTTTTAAAATATTGGAGATTTTTTTAGTAGTTATGAATCCATTTCAATTATAATATGAGCTGATAAAATTATTATTATCAAGTTTAAAAGTTAAAATAAATTGGCTAATCATTAACTATTCAAATTTTTTAACAAATTAAGTTAAAAATTTATTTAAAATCTAATTATTGTGATTCACTTTGTTTTTCTATTTTTTAGCGTGTATTGGTAGGTTAAATTTGGTTCTAAATCAAATGAATCAGGTAATTTTCTCGAGTTATTCGGGTTTCGGCTCATTTAGGTTCAGGTCTACTAGGTCTAATTGGGTTAGGCATATTCGAGTTTTGACCTCGGGTCAATCGGGTTCCGGATCATCCGGGTTTTGGATTTTTCAAGTTTAGATTCAGCTCAATTTGGTTAGCGTTAAATTTTTTTTTTCACCAAAAAAGCATAATTTTTTAATGTTTAATTCTTAATTTTATTTAATATATTTATTATTCGATTTTATTTTACAATCCACCACTGGTGAAGTTTAGTAAACTGCATATACAGTTTGTCGTGAATAGGTTGGGTCTACGTCGTTTACTTTTTTTATCAAATCGGATTATGTCGGATTGGACGAATTATCGGGTTCGGCTTAGATTTGACAGCTTTACATATATAATTAATTTCAATCATTATTTTAATTTTCATTTAATTTAAATACGAGTATCATGTGCAACGTACGTGGAAGTAAATACTAGTAACTATAAAAAGGAAAAATTACAGTTGGCAAATTTCATTCTCTAACCTAAAAGGCTAAAAAGTAAAACCAGCAACTCAGTTTCCATGGCTTTTGCTTCGATTCTCCGGAAATCAGCCGCTCCATATGCGATTCGACTAGCCCGAGTCCAGAGGAACTACCACTCCTGCATTGCCACAGCCTTCAACCATGGCTTCCAGTCACATAGCCCGGCTATAAATTGTTTTTCAACTGCCTCTTATTTCAGCAAAGCCAATGCTGCGGAGTCTCTTCTTTGACATCTTAAGAGTGAGATTCAGCGTGATCAGGTTAGTAATTATTTTTTTTTCTTTTATGGGAATCTAAGGGGAAAATATGCTTTAATATGGTGGGATTTAGATGTTTTGCTTTTTTTTTTTCTTTTCATTGTAGTTGGAAAAATTGCAGCTTTAGACCCATGAGAAAGATAAAAGGTATTTAATTGTGTTAAATGGGTTAAGTGGTAATATCCCACGACATGGCTGAGTAGGGCCTCTCCACCTATTGCCTTGGTTTTTAAGTTAGGTACCCAGTCTCCCATGTGGGATATTACCATTTTAAAATTGGATATTACCACTTTAATGTCATTATTTTTAATGAAAGAAAACTAGGGAGAAAGAGGGTTTTGATATTCTGTTGCATGGTCTTGGCTAGGTCTAATTTTGAAGAAAAATGGTCAATTTTTTATACTCAAAAGTCAACACTGATCTGTTTTGAAGCTGAAAGTAATTTTTTTTTTCTTCAAAATTCAAATTGTTTGTTTGGTTCTCATTTATCTATATATAATTCTCAAAGGTAGAAGGAGCCCCAAGTGGATTCCCTTTCCATATGGAAAACGACTATGGAAACATAACATTGACAAGGGAATATAATGACGAACACATAGAAATTGAAGTTGACTGGGATGATCTCACGGATGAGGATTCAAGTTTTCCATTTGTTGTCAGTATCACAAAGGAAGATTATGTTATTGGTTTGAAGTTTGAATGTACTGCTATCTCGGATAAGATCGAGATCAACGATTTTAGTATTGAAGATTATGAATACCCTGATCAGTTCAAGTAAGGCCATGATATTCTTTTTCATTGTGCAAATTAAATAGAGGGGAAATGGGAATTTTTTGTTTTGTTTAATATAATATAATATAATAATGTGATGTTGTGTTTTGCAGTCTGACTGACAAGTTGAAGGAGGGTTTCGTCAAGTATTTGGAGATGAGAGGAATTGAGGCAAGCACAAGCAATTCCTTGCATAAGTACATGATGAGTTACAAGAATAACCGCGACGACGTCAACTACGTTAGGTGGTTGAAGACCCTCAAGAAGCTCCTTAAATATGATGGAAATTAAATACTTAGATATATATATAGCTGTAAAATATTTTAGTTTAAATGAATTTTAGTTTCCAATGAATTTTAGACCCTCAAGAAGTGCCTTGGATCATCTTGAGAGTAATTGACTCGAGCATAATCAAATTCTTGCATGACTACTTGAGCTACAAGGATAATCATAAAAGCAAGCACGTTAGGTGGTTCAAGAGCCCCAAGAAGTTCGTTGAAACATGAAATTCCCTCTTATAATCATTTCCTTTTCATCAAGGAAAATACTTAGATAGTTGTTTATGAATTGAATTTTAGACTAATTTCAAATTGGGGAAATGGCAACGAAACGATGCTCGTTCGTTCCTTTTTCTTTTTCCCTAGAGACAAGTAAAGAACTGAAAGAAGCTAGAATTAGTATTGAAAGAAGCTAGATAGTTGTTTAAAATTGTTTGATCCCTTATTTTCCTATATTTTTTCTCTTATTATTCCGGCCAGGGGCGGATCTTGAAATATGAGATTGGGAGGGCCAAATTGAATACAATTATTTTTGGGGGGCCAATTCAAAATTTTTCCATAAATTATATGTAAATACTCTCTCTGTCCCATTTTATAAGTCCCTTTTAACTATATCATCAAGATTAAAAAAGTTAGTTAGTGCTCAAAATTTTGTGTAGTTTTGTATTGCTCTTCTCTTTTTACCCCTATACTCTTTCCCCCACTCACTCTCTCTCCTCCTACTCACTTTCTTAACTATCCTACCATTTTCAAGGCTAATTTTGGGAACAACTTATAAATATGCATTGGGTTTAGAAAGTGGACTTATATTTTGGGACAAAAAAACTTCTAGAATGGGACTTATAAAAAGGGACAGAGGGAGTATATACGTATTTTTTTTGACAAAAATGTAAATATATGTGTATAATAAGGAAAATTTCAAAAATTTTGGGGGGGCCAGCCTCCATTACGGTCCGCCCTTGATTCCGGCTTCCAAACTGAAAAAGACCAAAGAGAGTGAGACTTTGTCTGACTTCTCGGTTCTCATCCATGATTAAACCAAATAAAAGGAAGGCAGCAAAAGATTGAATTTCTTGTAGTGATTAATTAATTTGAATGAAAATAGTAGACCTAACAATTTGTGTATTCGTGTCGTTTTCATGTTGTGTAAATGTGTAACATTAACAACTATATAGCTCGAACACGAATTATTCGTTCTTGTCGAAATTTCAAACACGTACACGTCACGAATTATACTGTATATTAATCATGTACATGACACGACTATTAAACGAAAAAGTATAATTTTCACACGACACAATTATACACGATTACCCGACTAGGTTCTTTTTACATTATTTATTTATTATATATTTTTTAAGTTGTAACAAAACAAGAAAATGATTGGTAAGCACGGATATCATCACTTTATTGTATTGTTTCTATAATATTTGCTTGAAAAAAAACTAGCAAAGAATATTAATTTTTTAAAGCCCATATTTATGCCCAATCATAGCTCGATTTGAGCCCAAATATAACCCTAAGAAAGGCCCAATCAAGCCCGATATAAGAGCTAAACCCATTGCTTTTCTTCGACAAGTAGTCATTTCGCTTCGCTTTAAAAACCTAAAGTAAAAGTGTAAAACCTAAAATCCTTTAGAATCTCCTAAAACCCTAAAAATCCTCCATGGCTTTTGCTTCGATTCTCCGGAAATCAGCCAACTCGTTGGCTCCCCTCGCTATTCGACCCCTCCCGATTCGACTCACCGGAGTCCAGAGGAATTACAACTACGGCGCCGCAGCCGCCGCGTACTATTATTTACAGTCCCAAAAAAAAAGCCGGCTGTGTAGTTATACAGTCCGAGAAACAGTCCGAGAAGGCGGCTGTGAGCACAATTTACCGGACCTCGATTGTTGATTTCATAAAAGCCAATTCCGATGATAATCTTCTTCGAGTTCTTGAGAGTGAGATTGATCAGGTTAGTTATTACTACGTACTACTTTGTTTTGCTTATGGGAAATCTTAGAGAACTATATATGCTTAATTGTGGTTTGTTTCGCTTATGGGAAATCTTAGAGAACTATATATATGCTTAATTGTGGTGGCATTTGGATGTTTCATTTTCATTTCTTTATTTCGTAGTGGAAAGAAATTTCACTTTGTTTAGAAGACCATAAAAATGTGTCCTTTTTTAAAAGAAAACTAAGGAAGATGGAGAATTGAGGGTTTTGATATTCTGTTGCATGGTTTTGGGTCTAATTTTGTAGAAAAATGGTCATAGGGTTTTTTTTTATTTGTTCTAAAAAAAAAGGTAAAAGGAGCAGCAAGTGGATTCCCTTTCAAAATGGAAGACTACGATGGAAATATAAGGGATCAATATAATGGTGAACGCATAAAAATTAATATTGACATGAAAAATGTCAAGGATGAGGATTCAAGCATTCCATTTGCTGTTAGTATCACAAAGAGAGATGATGGTCATTGTTTGGAGTCTGAATGTACTTCTATGGCGGATAAGATCGAGATCCACGATTTGACTGTCAAAGATTATGAACATGCTGAGTTCAAGTAAGGCCATGATCTTTTTCATTGTGCAAAAATTAGAGTGGAAATGGGAATTTGTTTTTGTTTAATATAATAATATAATCTGATGTTGTGTTTTGCAGTCTGAGTGAGAAGTTGAAAGAGGGTTTTCTCAAGTATTTGGAGATGAGAGGAATTAAGGCGAGCACAAGCAATTCCTTGCATAAGAACATGATGAGCTACAAGAGTAACGGCGACGAAGTCTTCTACGTTAGGTGGTTGAAGACCCTCAAGAAGTTCGTTAATGGAAAATGAATACTAGATATAGCTGTTTAGGATTGGAATTCTAGACCTTGGGGAATGCTTCCTTTTTTTTTTTTGCCCCTTATTTCGTAGAGATATCTAAACAAAGATAGAATAATTAGTATGAATGCTGTTCTTGTTAAAATTGTTTGATGACTTCTTCTTCTTCAGTTTTATGAATCACTTATTTTCTCTTGTTTTTTCTCTTTTTATTCCAGCTTCCAAAATGAAAAGGATAGAGAGTGAGTTTTTTTTTTTTTTTTTTCCTTTCTTTTGTGAGGGTGAGAGTTTTGCTGATGCTGATTGCTGAATTCTCAGCCATGAATGAATGGATATTAAACCCCCAAAAAAGAAAAAGAAAACTGCAAAAATGACTACCAATGTCTGAAGAACCGGACGTCGAGACCGACAATTTTTTTTATATTAAGTACAGTCTGATTACCAAACGTCACAAAATAGCTACGCCTATAAGGATAATCATAAAAGCAAGCACATTAGGTGTAGGGGAGAGCAAAGTTCGGTTGAAACCGAACAAACCGATTGAAACCGACCAATTTCGGTCTTGTCGGGGCGGTTTTTTGGTTTTTTCGGTTCGGTGATGTCGGGTATAAGGTTATTCAGTCGGTTGTCGGTTTTGATAATTTTCCCGTAAAACCGAATCGAAATCGACCGAATTATATATATATATTTTTATAATCATATATATATGAAATAAAATATAGTTTCAGTTTATAATTATATTTATATACATATAATTATTACTTTATTAGTTATAATATACTAATAATTTACCTTATTATAACTAATATATATGATTAAACTAATAACCTAACTTTAATGAAAAAAAAAAACAAATATTCTAAATTATTATACTAAACCGAAAACCGAACTGACAACCGATCGAAAACCGACAAACCGAACTTCTCGGTTTTATTTCCGTTTCGGTCGGTTGTCGGTTACATATATCCCACAACTTCAAATCAAAATAACCGACAAAAAAAACCGAAACCGCCGAAACCGAACCGTGTACACCCCTAATTAGGTGGTTGAAGAGCCTCAAGAAGTTCGTTGAAACATGAAATTCCCTCTTATAATCATTTCCTTTTCATCAAGAAAAATGAAATACTTGGATAGCTGTTTATGAATTAATGGAATTCTAGACTAATTTCAAATTTGGAAAATGGCATCGAAACGATGCTCGTTCGTTCCTTTTTTTTTTCCCTAGAGACAAGTAAAGAACTGAAAGGAAGCTAGAATTAGTATGAATGAAGCTCTTCTTTTTTGAAACTGTTTGATCCCTTATTTTCCCATATTGTTTTTCTTATTATTCCGGCTTCCAAACTGAAAAGACCGAAGAGAGTGAGACTTTTGCTGACTTTTCAGCCATGATTGAATAGATATTAAACCAAATAAAAGCAAAGCACCAAAAGATTGAATTTCTTATATAGTAATTAATTAATTTGAATGAAGACGGCAGGGACTAACAATTTGTATATTCATGTCGTTTGAATGTGTAACATTAACAAGTATATAGTTAGACACAAACAAGACAAAACAAGACTTCAAACACATGACACGAATTATATTGTTTATTAACTGTGTATACGACACGGTTATTAAACGGAAAAGTATACTTTTTACACGATACGACACCATTATACATGATTGTCGATTACCCGATTAAGTTCTATTTACATTATTTATCATATATTTTTTAAATTGTAACAAAACAAGAAAAAATAATTGGTACTAAGCATTGATATCATCACTTTATTGTATTGTTTCCATAATATTTGCTTGATAAAAAATCAGCAAAGAATTTTGATTTTTAAAGCCCATATTACCCAAATCCCAATCATGGCTCAATTTGAGCCCAAATTTAACCTTAAGACAGGCCCAATCAAGCCCGATATAAGAGCCTAAAGCCATTGCTCTTCTCGTCATTTCGCTTTAAAAACCCAAGTAAAACCCTTGCGAGTTGCGACCTTCATAATCTTTCAGTTGCTAAAACCCTAACGCTCCATGACTTTCGCTTCTATTCTTCGGAAATCAGCCAACTCGTTGGCTCCCCTCGCGATTTGACTCACTGAGTCCAAAGGAATTACCACTCATGCATCTCCACAACCTTGAACCATGTTTTCCAATGCCAGAAGCCTGTGAACCGATTTTACCCAAACACCCAAGTCGGAATTTCTTGTAGTAATTAAGTAATCATTTGAATGAAGACAGCAGACTGCCAACCTAATAATTTGTGTATTTGTGTCGTTTTCATGTCATGTAAATGTGTAATATTAACAACTACATAGCTTGACACGAATTATTCATGTTGAAATTTCAAACACATACACGACACGAATTATACTACATGGCTATTAAACGAAAAAGTATAATTTTTACACGACACGACACGACACCATTATACACGATTATCCGACTAGGTTCTATTTACATTATTTATATATTTTTCAAGTTGTAACAAAACAAGTAATTGATTGGTAAGTACTGATATCATCAATTTATTGTATATTGTTTCTATAATATTTGCTTGAAAAAAAAAAATTAGCAAAGAATATTGATTTTTTAAAGCCCATATTTATGCCCAACCATAGCTCGATTTGAGCCCAAATATGACCTTAAACAAGCCCAATCCGATATAAGAGCCTAAACCACATTGTTTTTCTTGGTTGACAAGTTGTCATTTCGTTTGGCTTTAAAAACCTAAGTAAAACCCCAAGCTGCGACCTTCAGAATCTCCTAAAAACCCTCTCGTTTTTTTGCCGCGCAATTTCCATGGTTTTGGCTTCGATTCTCAGAAAATCAGCCAACTCGTTGGCTACCCTCGCGATTCGACTCACCGGAGTCCAGAGGAATTACCGCTACTACTCCGCCACAGCTGCGTACCATTTTTTACATTCCAAGAAGCCGGCTGTGCAAGTTATACAGTCCGAGAAGCCATTTGTTAGCACATTTTACTAAATACCCTTCGTTCCCCAAACGCTGTTGTTGCTGATTCCAGAAAAGCCAATTCTGATGATAATCTTCTTCGAGTTCTTGATAGTGAGATTCAGTTTTGTGAGGAAAGTGATGAGATTGATCAGGTTAGTTATGGGAAATCTTAGAGAACTATATGCTTAATTGTAGTGGCATTTGGATGTTTAGATTTTCATTTTCTTTCTTTTGTAATGGAAAAAAATTCAACTTTGTTTAGAAGACCATAAAAATGTGTCCTTTTTTTTTTCCTAAAATGAATATTGCTTTTATTTATTTTTTGCCAAGAATAATGCTTTTAATTTGAATATATCTATCAATTTTGTAATGAAAGAAAAGTATGGAAAAAAGTGAATGAGGGAGTGTTGGGGTCTAATTTTTGAAGGAAGATGGTCACATGATAGAAATGTTAATTAGCACTAAGTTTTGATGTGAGCAATTTGGGTTTTTGGCAGAAATAGTGGAAACATTGTACTTTTCAAGCTGGAAGTTATAATTTTCTTTTCAGTTTGGTTCAATTTGGTTCTTATTTCTCAATTATGTTAATTCTTTTCAAAGGTTGGAGTACCATTTGGATTCCCTTTCGAAATTGAAGACACTCCTGGACTTGAAACTATTACATTGAAAAGGGAATATGATGGTGAACTCATTAAAGTTGATGTTCACATGCCTGATCCCGTCGTCACCGGGATGGACAATGAAGACAATGATGAGGATTATAAATCGAGTCTCCCATTGGTTGTTATGATCACAAAGAAAGATGGTCCTTGTTTGGAGTTTAATTGTACTTCTATGCTGGATGAGATTTCGATTGACAGTTTGGCTCTTAAATATGATCAAGAGTCTGAAGAAGATATGCTTGCCTATGAAGGCCCTGATTTCCAGTAATCCTCCTTTCATGTGTAAATGTATTGGATATAGCCTCATTTCTACTACTGATAAATTTGATGTTGTTATTCATGTGTTTTGCAGGGATTTGGATGAGAATTTGCAGAAAGCTTTCCACAAATATTTGGAGATTAGAGGAATTAAGCCGAGAACAACCAATTTCTTACATGAGTACATGATCAACAAGGATAACAAAGAGTACTCCAGGTGGTTGAAGAACCTCAAGAACTTTGTTGAAAGTTGAAGGGTTTTATAGGGTTATGAAGAATGGTATGCGCCATTCTTATCACTTTCGATTAGGGATCATGTTTGGAATTATATTGGTGTACTTGGAAGAGTATTTTTTCTTCACCCTTGTTTAACATTGGTGTACTTGGAAGGGCTTATTTAACATTTTTTTAATTATAGTTCAAGGACTATTTTTAATGTGTCCATTTTTTTACTATAACACTGTCTGTCTTGAAGCTATGAAAGTAATCATTGTCTCTTCAAATTGTTTATTTGGTTCTTATTTCTCTATATCATGTTTATGTTCTCAAAGGTACGTAGAAGGAGCCCCAAGTGGATTCCCTTTCATAATTGAAGAGAATCCTAAATATGAAACTATAACATTGACAAGGGAATATAATGGTGAATTCATAAAAATCAAGGTTAATTAACATATGGAATGATCGCGAGGATGAGGATTCAAGTTTTCGATTTGATGTTAGTATCACAGGGCGAGATGGTCATGGTTTGGAATTTGAATGTAGTGCTATGAAAGATAAGATCAAGATTGACTTTTTGGCTCCTAAGGGTGTAGATCATGAAGACACTCGAGTAAGCTTCTTTTCATTGTACATATAGTAAATGTAATTAATTTAGAGAAATGATTACACGGATTCGAGTCCTTGGATATTACTACATAATCAATCTGAAATCATATAGAATGATATATTAACATATTTATGTAGTATTTTAAATGAATTTTAGTTTTCAATGTGAATTTTTTTATTTATTGTGGTAGAAATTTAAAATAAGGAATCGAAGAGTGCCTCGTACATTCATGTAATTTGGATGAGAAAATGCAGGAGGGTTTCGTCAAGTATTTGGAGATGAGAGGAATTGACCCGAGCGTAACCAAATTCTTGCATGACTATAATCATAAAATCATGTACGTTAGGTGGTTGAAGAGCCTCAAGAAGTTCGTTGAAACATGAAATTCCCTCTTATAATCATTTCCTTTTCAACAAGGAAAATGAAATACTTAGATAGCTGTTTATGAATGAAATTCTAGACTAATTTCAAATTGGGGAAATGGCAACGAAACGATGCTTGTTCATTCCTTTTTTCCCCCTTTCTAGAGACAAGTAAAGAGCTGAAAGAAGCTAGAATTAGTATGAATGAAGCTCTTCTTTTTTAAAATTGTTTGATCTTTTATTTTTCCATATTTTTTTCTCTTATTATTCCAGCTTTCAAACTAAAAAGAAGAGAGTGAGACTTTTGCCGACTTCTCAGCCATGATTGAATAGATATTAAACCAAATAAAGGCAAAAGATTGAATTTCTTATAGTAATTAATTAATTTGAATGAAGACGGCAGGCCTAACAATTTGTGTATTCATGTCGTTTTGATGTGTGTAAATGTGTAACATTAACAAGTATATAGCTAGATGCAAACACGACACGAAAGTATGACATTTATTAACTGTGTACACGACACGGCTATTAAACGGAATTATGGAAAAATATAATTTTTACACGAAACGATCAAACGAAACCAGTATACATGGTTACCCGACTAAGTTCTATTTACATTATTTATATATTTTTTTAAATTGTAACAAAACAATAAAAAATGACTGCTACTAAGCACTAATATCTTCACTTTATTCAGTTATTGTATTGTTTTGTTTCTATAATATTTGCTATAAATTTTTATTTTTTTTTTTTGACAACAAAGGATTGCTTTATAAAAAATTAGCAAAGAATTTTGATTTCTTAAAGCCCATACCATGCCCAATCATAGCTAAATTGTAGCCCAAATCTAACCCTCAGGCAGGCCCAATCAAGCCCGATATAAGAGCCTAGCCCCATTCCTCTTCGAGTTGTCATTTCGCTTTAAAAACCGAGTAAAACCCTTGCGAGTTGCAACCTTCAAAATCTTCCTGTTCCTAAAACCCTAAAACCCTAAAACCCCTCTTGCGCAGTTCATGGCTTTCGCTTCGATCCTCCGGAAATCAGCCAACACTTTGGCTCCCCTCTCGATTCGACTCACTCGAGTCCAGAGGAATTACCACTCCTGCATCGCCACAGCTTTGAACCATGTGTGCCATTCGCAGAAGCCCGCTGTGAATCAATTTTACCCAACCACCCTTCGTTTCTCCACCGCCGTCGTTGATTCCAGAAAAGCCAACTCTGATGATAATCTTCTTCGAGTTCTTGAGAGTGAGATTCAGTGTGCTGAGGATGAAAGTGATGAGATTGATCAGGTTAGTTATTACTACTACTTTGTTTTGCTCACTACTGTTTTGCTTATTCGAATCTAATTGGAACCTAAGAGAATTATAAGCTTAATTGATTGTGGTTGCATTTGGATGTTTTGATTTTCATTTTCTTTCGTTTGTAGTGGAAAAAAATAATCTTCTTTGTTTAGAAGACCATAAAAATGTGTCCTTTTTATTTTTGCCCAAAATGAATATGCTTTTATTTATTTTATTTTATTTTTTTGCCAAGAATATGCTTTTAATTTGAATACCGATAAACGAAAGGGTTTTGATAATTCTTTTTTCATAGTTTTGGGGACTAATTTTGAAGGACTGAATATAAATGTTGATGTGAGGCACTAAGTCTTGATGTCAGCAATTTGGGTTTTGGCATAAGTAGTGGAAATATTGTACTTTTCAAGCTGGGAAGTTATAATCATCTCTTCAAATTGCTTTTTGTCCCTGTTTGTTTGGTTCTTATTTCTCTATATTATGTTATTTCAAAGGTTGGAGCACCGGGTGGATTCCCTTTTGATATTGAGGACACTCCTGGACTTCAAACTATCACATTGAAAAGGGAATATGATGGTGAACTCATTAAAGTTGAGGTTCACATGCCTGATCTCGTCACCGGGATGGATGAAGGTGAGGATGACAATGAAGACAATGATGAGGATTATGAAAAGCCTGACAAATCGAGTCTCCCATTGGTTGTAATGATCACAAAGAAAGATGGTCCTTCTTTGGAGTTCAGTTGTACTGCTATGCCGGATGAGATTTCGATCGACAGTTTGGCTATTAAATATCAAGACTCTGAAGATATGCTTGCCTATGAAGGCCCTGATTTCCAGTAATCCTCCTTTCATTAGATATAGAGATAAAGTAGCCTCTTTCTACTGTGTATAATTTGATGTTGTTATTTATGTGTTTTGCAGGGATTTGGATGAGAACTTGCAGAAGGCTTTCCACAAGTATTTGGAGATCAGAGGAATTAAGCCAAGCACAACCAATTTCTTGCATGAGTACATGCTCAACAAGGATAACAAAGAGTACACCATGTGGTTGAAGAACCTCAAGAACTTTGTTGAAAGTTGAAGGGTTTATAGGGTTATGTCACTTTCCATTAGGGTTCCATTAGGGATTAGGTGTTATTACATGAACTTGCACAATAACACCTGAACATGCACAATTTATTTAAGGTGAAGAGTTTTTGAAGTAGTAGTTGTTAAATGGCACATGTTTGGAACTATATTGGTGTACTTGAAAAAGTATTTTATCTCACCCTTGTGTGAATTATTCTAATTTACTCTTGCAGGATTCCGCAAATGCGAGAATGGTATTTATAGATCTTCTTATTGATTAGAATGCCATGACAGAATAAAATGAAACTAATGCCATGGCTGTGCTACTTAGATGAATATGCTACTATTTGAATGGCAGCATGTGATAACTTAGTTTTGGAATGGCTACTATTTGAATGGCAGTTTAGATGAATATGGCTACTATTTGAATGGCAGCATGTGATATAGTTTTGGAATGGCTACTATTTGAATGGCAGCATGTGATAACTTGGGATTAGCCCTCTATTAGCCCTCTTTTACTTACTTAGCCCTCTTTTACTTACCCTAATTGGGGGAGTAGCAAATTTGCTACCATTGTCCTAAAATGAAATTCCATTGCTCTTTGCTTTCATTTTCATTAAGGAAAATAAATGAACTCAAGATAAGCTAGATAAGCTACATAGGAGAATTCTAGATGAATTCTAGATTTCTAGGCTAATTTCAACTTGGGGGGCCCTCTTTTACTTACCCTAATTGGGGGAGTAGCAAATTTGCTACCATTGTCCTAAAATGAAATTCCATTGCTCTTTGCTTTCATTTTCATTAAGGAAAATAAATGAACTCAAGATAAGCTACTTAGGAGAATTCTAGATGAATTCTAGATTTCTAGGCTAATTTCAACTTGGGGGATTCAAGGTGACTACATTCAAATGCAAGGAAGTTCTCAATTAATTTAGCTAAGATAAACCAATATACTTATTAATTAGGCCCAAAGCTAATTAGTTTGGACCAATTTTGTATTCTTGGAGTCAAATAAGCCCCATAATATAACATATATACAGTGAGTTCAATTTTCCGACTCCCTTTTACTTGCTCCAAACTAGGAATTAGAGATTTTATTGAAGCATTAAAGAATTGTTTATTGGTATATACTGGTATTTCATCCCAAAGAAGTAAAAAACTGAAAATAAATTGAATACAATGAAAGCTAGAATTAGTATGATGAACAACAACCTGACCAACTCAACCAAACCCAATCCCATTTCATACTAAAAATTACAGAAAAGACAGAAGAAACTCATCAAACAACCTCATGGTTATCTTCCTCTAGCATTTTAGCCTTTTACTGATACACTTTTAGGAGTCCAAAGGTATGTCTTTATGGAGGTAATCGATGTCCTTATCGCCATTCACAACCTGTCCACTTCCTTGGAGAATCCTGTGTTTGGAAATATGGGAATTAAATAATAAAGATAAACAAGATGATGCAATGCAACCATATGTTAGAGGAGATTTTAATGGGATCCATACCATCTTGTTGTTAACAATCCTTCAACTCCAACAGGGCCCCGAGCGTGAATCCTACTTGTGCTTATCCCAACCTATATTCAGGTATTTGAAGAAAAGTAAATTCTAAACCGAAGAACCTGAATATGTTAAGTCGGTGCTGAAAATAAACAAGATATGATGAAATACCTCAGCTCCTAGGCCAAAGCGAGCCCCATCACAAAATCTTGTGCTTGCATTATGGAAAACAGCAGCACTGCCCATTTAAATACAAAACCGATTACTTTATATCCAACAATTAAAGGAGGCCAGACAGGTTACAACTTGAAAGTAATTTTGCCACTAGAATCTAAGTCCCAGTGTATTAACCGTTGCATTTGGATGTTAGAAGTGATGAGATAACAGAAACTAGACAATTGAAGTCTTACCTGTCAACTTGATGCAGGAAGACTTCCGCAACTTCTCGGTCTTCTGTGATGATACAATCCGTGTGTGCACTGGAGAAAACAGAAGAAATAAATTAATCTATGTCCAGCCACACATACAAACATAGGCATAAACTCATATATGAAAATGCACGCAAAGAGATGTCAACAAAATTCTCTTCTAAGATTGAGTAACATGCCTTCCATGACGATGGATATGATCAATGGCTGACTCCACATCATCCACTATTTCAATCGTGCAGGCCAATGAATTGTATTCATGATGGAAGGACCGTGCCTGTGGGATATTCAACAACAAGCTCGCTCTTGGCCCACCATATAAAGTAACACCTGTAAAAGATGCATTAGTATAGTTTCCAACGTGGTTGGGATTGCAGACTGCTTCATTTTAAATAGAAGTTTCATGTAGCAAGGAATGAGCTCCATGAATTAGTATGTCAAAATAAAATCTCTCAGCCGATCAACTTACTAAAATATGCTCAAGGAACTATAAAGCTCAAAAGTCGGATGAGGACTTAAAATTAGCAGTTTAATGCAAAGACAATAGACTATGTATTTCCCATTCTCTGATGGCTTATACATGCACAGATTTAGCAGTTTAATGCAAAGACAATAGACCATGTATTTCCTATTCATTCAATTTAAAACCCATAGGTTACGTTTGGTTCGTGGTATCTTAGGTATCACGTGGTAATGTCATTCACACTACTTTCCTAGGAATGTTATTTTAGTGGGAAAGTATAATTTTTTATTTTTATGGGAATAAGATTATCATGTTTGGTTAACATGAGAAAGTTATTACATTTTAAGATTATAAGAGAAAGACAAGGGAAAAAGAGTAACACTTTCCTGGGAAAGTTAACTTTCCCACCCAGTTAGGTGGGAATGTCATTCCCACCACTTTCCCACTTGAATGGGAAAGTGATGGGAATGACATTCCCACCTAAAATTAGATTCCACCAACCAAACATGGGAATGTTATTCCCTCTACCTAACTTACCACACTTTCCCACTAGATTCCACGAACCAAACACAACCATAGAGGTATGCTCTGTTAATTCAATTAACAACTTCAAAAAGCTATTTCATAGAGCTAGATATAAAAAACTTTTCATCCTGATTTAATTATCATATTCAACCAAGGTAAACAATTTTTTAATAGAACAAATACCACAAAGCAGTCGTGGATATTTGTAAGCATCATATTAAGTGAAGTTGCTTGCAATGTACCTTCAACACGAAGATCTACAATTAGCTCATTAAGTAGACCAGTTTGCACTAAATCCTTATGCACAAGAAGAGTTTCCTGCCAAAAGGAAAAGAGAAGCATTAAAGAACCATTCACTGTGATAAAAACAATCTGGAAAAGCTCAAACAAAAATAGAACCTATAGAACAATATTAAAAGGTTCTTAAAATTGTTCAGGAAGAAATAAATGACAAGTGAATGGTGAATTACCATTGCATTACAAGCAGCTGGATAATCTACTTTAGCATCCAACACAATCCGCTTTGCCATGTTCATATCAGCAGACTTATCAACATAAACATGGCAAATTCCATCTGAAACAAATAGTATATGAGAACCAGGCAGTAAATATCTTTCATTCTAAAAACAAAATTACCACATCAAACCAAGCAGATTATGAATAAATAAGAAAATATTAATCCATCTAACCTGCATGACCAAGAACAGGAATTTTGGTTGAACTCTTGATCTGAGAAACAAGCTTGTTGCTGCCTCTTGGGATCACGAGATCAATCACATCATCAAGCTGAAATATAAATATCAACAATGATTTCCAAATTCAAGTTTACAAGTTAAAATTATAATATATTCTAAAGATTGGTCACTTGAGCAGCTAACCTTCAAAAGATCAGGAATCTCCTCCCTTGAAGTCACCAGTCCAATAACCTTGCCCCCAACAGTTTCTGGAATGGCATCAGTTATCACCTATGGATTCAAAAGAAGGTGTGATTAAAACTTCAGAAAACAAATTTATACAAGAAACAACATTTATTTTTTAAAAAAAAAAAAAAAACCCTTCAGAAAACAAATTTATACAAGAAACAACATTTATTAAAAAAAAAATATATTAGTATCCAGACCTTATGCAAAATAGCATTGGACCGCTTGGCCTCCTTTCCTCCTTTCAAGAGAAGCCCATTCCCACTTCGAATGGCCAATGAGGCTATCTATTCAAATTATACATAAACCCAAAGGAGTATATTTAGAAACAGTACACCATAGAATAATAGTTAAACAGGCTTTCACATTGTAATCCCATTCACCTGTACAAGTGCATCAGGTCGAGATTCAAAAACAATCAAAAGAACACCCAAAGGACTCGATGTTTTCTCCAAAATGAGCCCATCTGCAAGCTGAATACAAAAATAACCACCATGTTACAAAAAACTTTCCTCTGCTGCAGTTAATAAGAATTTTTCCTAATATTCATCCCCCACCTCCAAAAAGTGGATCTTTCCTAACTGCTTCTATAAAGGTTAAGACATTAAACAATTACTATTTAAACTTAATACACCTACAGTTAGTCCACATCAGTGAATTAACCTACTGAATATATGGACTACCTCTTTATTACCTGAGTTTTCTTCAAAACACGGCCAATTGGGTCTTCCATGTTAGCAAGAACACGAATAGACTTAGCAAGGCTTGAAATCTGGCAAGGAAAGGGAGTAAGTTAAACAACAGTAATGCAAATTTTTAGAAGCAAATATGGACAAAAAAGATTTAGCTTTTACCTTCCCAGGCTTCAGAGCTAGCCGAGAGATCAAGGATTTCTCATACCCAGACTGTTGGGCAGCAGCAACATCAGCTTCATTCTCTATTGTAATCAATTTTTCATTTGCTTCAAGAGCATCAGCTATGTCTAGCAAAATCTTTTTCCGTTCATGTGATGACAGAGCCTGAAGAATAAATGCCATTAAGTTATTGAGGCCACTTCGAAGCTCCACGTACAAAGAAACATAATGAAGATATTATCACAACTGTAATATTTGGACTCGCAAACAAATGCGCTATTACCTGCAGTTGTCTAGAACATTCTCTTGCTGCTACTGCCATCTCACGGGCACCAATTTCTTTAACCGGTTCCCAGGAATGAGCATCTTGATGAAAGAGAGTACCAATTCGTTGCCCTTGAAGGACTTTTATAATGTTCTCAGCCGCAAAACCACTTTACAAGAAATAAGAGAGAAATTACTAACAAATAGGAGAAGGCAAGGGGCAGACACCAGCATTGCAGCGTCATATATAAATGCAGTAAGAATGTTCTATCAGAAAAGCTACAAGCTCCAGACAAATAAGTTTGTATTGTTGTTCTTTGAGCTACAAGTCATAAGACTACAGATAACAGTTTTCAAAATGAGAAACAAGCTCGGATGAGGCAGGGTCAAAAAGGCTCATTTGCAGGAATGTTCCCTATCCCCTTGATGTTACTTATGGTAGAAAATCTGGACAGTAGGTCTGTTTCATTTTAAATGATTGTAATCCAAGCAAAAACAGCACTTTATCATTTTAGTCGGTCCTATTTATTATGTCTAACATGTTTCAAGATACAGTCGAAGACTGCATAGCACTAAACCTGAAATAAGCATGAAATATACCTGGTAATAACAACAGGAATGCCGGCATAAGCTGCATTGACAGCAGCCTTTACTTTTGCAGTCATACCCCCTCTACCCACCCTTGACTTGTCTCCAAAGGTAATCTCACTCTGATGCTTTTCCTTAACATATGTGTGGATTAGCCTTGATTTTGGGTCACTTGGAGGGCCACTATAAAGACCCTCTACATCACTCAACAAGACAAGAAGATCAGCTTTTAGTTCCAATGCCAGTAGAGCTGCTAAACTGTCATTATCCCAAAATATACCAGATGAGTCCTGCAAAAGTACTCAAATCATGAACTTTAAGTCAAAAGAAAACTCTTCCTTTTCTTTATGCAGAAATTGATAAAGATAGCATTGAATCCATGTATTGATATGAAGAGACATCAATAAAAGAATATCAATCATACCTCGTAAGGGGCTTTCCTGGTACTGACTGCATCATTTTCATTAAATATCGGAATAACTCTGAGTGATAATAAAGACCTCACTGTTTCATCTAGTTGCTTCCTAAAATCTTTATCTCTAAAATCACTGTCTGTCACAAGAAGTTGAGCTGATGAAATATCCAGCTGCAGCCAAAAAGAGACTGTATGTAAGATAAGCTCTATTGCTATAAAATATGCATTTGAAATAGAGATGAGAATTTCTAATTAGAATAGAATGAACTCTAAAATGTTAATATGCTATCGAGAAGGCATAACCACCTCATTAAATAATGTATCATACAGGGCCATGAGACTATTTTGTCCAACAGCTGCACATGCCTTTCCATCAAGTTCTAATTGCGGCTTTTGAAGATCAGCAAAGCTGCAAAAGGCCAGACAAGAATGATTAAGAATATTATCAAGGAAAAGAATTTATCCAGGAGAACCATACAAATACTATAGTTTCCCCCTTTTATGTTTGATGCATGGCAACAATATCTATTCCTTAGCCTTGCATTATGGTGACATATCTACAAAGCTAAAAAAGAGTAAAAGGAAAAGACCTGCTGTTAACTAATCTTCTGTATCTAAGCCTTTGGCGACCAAGGCCAACAGCACCGGATGTCACTAAAATAACCTCATATCCTTGATAGTTCAGTTCTTTAATCTGCATATCATTTGAAACTTTACTTAGCTCGAAGCAAATAAAGAAATAAACGCAAACAACCAGAGCTTCACTCACTATTATGTTACTTAAATTAATGAAATACCTGCTCACACAATGCTCCTAATCTCCCAAGCGCTAATCGTCCATCATTTCGAGTAACAACAGCAGTCCCAACCTTCAATATAAGTCAGCCCTCATTCATCAAAACTCTATCTTTCAAAAGTCAAACCAACTGCTAAGATGATTACATAACTACCATATACCAGAATATGAATGTTCTTGTTCTAAATCAATGCTAAACAAAGAAAAAATAAAAGTGGCCCCCACTAACCCATCTGATGGCAGTAAATGACTAACAGATTCCTATCTGAAAAAACACTTTACATCAACAATGCACTTTCAGGAAGCTTTAACAACAAAAGCCTACTTTGACCCCAAAAAGATGATTTACTTTCTTTCCAAACACGATCTCCATTGCAATATACAATGGAAAAGCCTTAAAACAAAAACAAAGAAACCCATTTCATTATCAGGCTTATCTTTTGCATTCCCATTAAAAATTTAATCACTTTAAACTGTATTAAAAAGAAAAAACTAAACTTTCAAATCAGCTATCAAAACTCAAAATTGGAGAACAAAATTTAGGAGAGCAGAAATGAAAAATAAATAAAAATTTCCGAACCTTGATGACGAGACGCTTGACGTCTCTAACAAAAGCCCGGGAAGGATCGATATCGGTCATTCTTCTTCCTCCAAAGGGAGCCAATGAAGAGCCAACTTGTGGTGTTGCTGTTTCAGTGTTTTGTCCAGGATAAAAGACGTTTAATAGGGTTTAAGTTCTGTTTTTCTTTTCTTTTTTTTTTCCTTCTCAGATTTTTTTTTTCTGTCAATTTAGAAGATTAATTTAATGCTAACATATGTGACTTGTTGCCATTATATATACATACACTAACACTGCCCTGAGTCTGCTAGCGACTAGCGGCGGGTGTGGACGACCAATGCAGCTTGGAATAGATAAAAATAAATAAATAAATAAATAAATAATATAGTAAGAATTTTTTATTATTATTTACATTAATAAAATATTTTGAATGGAAAAATATAGTAATTATGAATTAACTTAAACTTTATTTAAAAATTATATAAAAAATGCTTCGTTCCGTACATGAGATGACGTGGAGCAATAATTATGCTCCAAGTGGAGAGAGGGCGGTGACGTGGATATTTTATGAATGTAAAAATTATGACACGGTTAGTAAAAATTGATCAATTTAACTTGATGCTAAATTGCTAAATTTATGGTTAATACTTAAATTTCAACCATTTTTCTAAGGTAGTAATAATAAGATAGTAATATTGATATTGTAGTGTGTATAATATACCTAATCATTTCTCCTAGAAACACCTTGGTTACAAAAAAAAAAATGATTGGGGGTGGAAATTTGAGAATTTGTGGGTTAAAAGTAAAATAAAATAATCGGTGGTGGAAGGAGGCGGCGCCACCAAAAAAATGTGGCCGAATATGAAGAACTGTTCACTAGTCTTTGGGTTCCTTTTTTTTTTTTGGCCAAAGTCTTTGGGTTCCTCTTGACTAAAGGAACTTTCATTGCACTTTTTTTTTTCCTTTTCTAAAAGGAAAATGAACTTTCCTCCTATTTCATAGTAAAAATGGATTATATTTCCGTTTTTAGCTATGATATGATAGATAAAGACCCTATTTTTAAAATTAAAACCTTATCATATCTTATTATCACTTAATTCTCCTTTTTTTAAAGACCCTAAATTTCTACTTTATTTTTTTTAGGAAAAAAAATTACCAACATTTCAAAAAGAAAATTTTCTACTTGATTAAACTTTCAAAAATTACCAACACTTAAGGGTCTTAACCTATCTTAGAGGCTCATTATTAACATTGTAAATGGCCAATTGGGTTTCCAAAGAGACAAATTAATTAAAATTTTATTATCATTATAATAATTATAATACAAAGTTTAAATTCAATACCCAACTCCACCTTCATCATTGACCACTATTTGATAATATAATTTATCATTAGATCTAACAAAAAAAAATTCTTGGAAAATTTCCCTACTTCCATTTTTTTATTTCCTTGTTGATGAAGGTGTTGTAGGATCAATTAACAGACAACATGGGCCAACAAGATTAGATTAAATGCTAAAAAACATGCAAATTAGATCGAAAAGTCAAAAACCTTTAATCAACTCAAGCCTAATGCGACAAGTCCTACAAAAACCAGTTCAGCTTTTACTTGACTTCTCTCTATCATATCCTAAAACTGAATATTTTACGTGGAGTCCCAAGCTTTTTTTTTTTGTTAGGTGAAGAAGGTCTAATAAAAAAGGAATATTCCTTCTTTCATCGAGCAAATAAATGGGATCCAAACAAAAATGTAGAAACTGTTGGCTTTTTTTTTTTTTTAATTAACTACACATTTGTCTTTTGATTTCTATGGCTATAGTCGTTTTTGCGTTTGGAACCGAAATCGAATCCTAGCCATGAAGCTGTGGGTCACGGGGAATTGGACTCATTAGTAGACAATAGTTCGATGATTCTGACAATTTGTTTTGTCTTCCTGTCATCGTGCTCGTGCCGTCGTGCGTGCATTACTTACGAGCTCATAGACTTTACAAAGAGCTCATAAGCCTGTTTTGGACTCCATATCACAAAGTCAGATATTGACTCACCAGGAGTCTGGGGCCTTGGTCTTGGTAGCCCATAGTACTTTAATCAACTGGGCCAGTGAAATATGCTTCTCTTTATGGGGCTTCCCGCTACCACACCAAACATGTGTAATAAAGTCGAGGCGAGTCGATATGTAGTAAACCCGAGGGCCGAGCTTGATCGAACCTTGAGTTTTTGGGCTTAAGGGGTGTAAGTGATATATGACTATTCATAAGCTACTTGAACTTGACTCGAAGAAAATTCGAACTCGGCTCGGTCACCCGAACTTGAACTCAGGGATGCTCGATTTGATACTCGTCGAGCTACTTGGTACACATATATACATATCATATTATATTTTTAATTAAAAAATTACCTCTGTATATCTACCGAGCTCGAGTTTGAGCTTGAGTTTGAACTTGAATTTTTTTAATTAAGTATTGAACTTATCAAGCCGAGCTCGAATACCTCGATACTCGTATCGAGGCGAGCTCAAGTAGCTCGATAATCCAAAATTTCGAGTTCGAGTCAAGTATCAAGCTGAAGCTTGAGTAGCTGACCGGTCAATTCGACTAGATTACAGCCCATCATCTCTCTTTTTGGGCCAACAAGATAGTCTACCTAGTAATGCAACAGAGTAGTGCCACTGCCAATGATCATTTGTGTTTCAAAGAGAACCAAATTTTCAACACAAAATTTTGCTTTCCATTGGTAGGTAACAGTTACAGATTAATAAAAAGACCATGACAATTGACAAACTATATATACACAACCGTGTGCATATGAGAAAGCTTTTCCAGGGTTCTAAAAATATTACATATGACATTTACTCCCCTTGCTCTGATGATGATGCTGGTCTCTAAAAAAGTTGTAGGCCAACAACACCTATAGTCAATGAGATTTGATCTACTCCAAAACCAAATTAGTGATGTTTTGCTACACCTCATTAGAAAACACCGACAACTCTCTTCCATAACATGTTTCAAATTTATCAACACTACAAGTTGCCAAGTAAGAAATCCCAAAGCACATGAGACACTTTTTCTTCAAGAGGTATTTTGCTTCGACTATCTCCTTATATTTTCAAGAAACAGAGTAAACACAGCAAAACTTTGGATTTTGGGTGCTCAGATAGACCATATCGGATGACTTAGGGAGGTTTATGGGAAGAACCAGACCTTGATAAAGATTGCAAGGGCCAATTGCAACAAGAACGCAGCAACCACCATCATTGTCATGTCATTCCCCTCAATATAAGATCTTAAATTCAAGCCAACGAAGGAAGCTGAGGCTGTACCAGCCATGAGTATAATGATCCATCGGAGAAACTCAACTGGAATAAGCAGTAGAAGCTGCGAACATGTCATATAGTACAGCTCAGATGATTGTAAAAGAAATAATGAATAACTAATAAACTTGAGCCTCTAAACGTAGAAGTAAAATTACCGCAGTTGGAATGAAAATGGTGAGTGAATAACCCCACATGCACCAAAACCGTATAAGGCTAGCAGTTGAACCCAGATATTGAAGCGAGAAGTAAAATGCCATTGGTACAACAATAGCATAGCCATAGATCACACCTGCTGCTACATTTAGATAGCTGACATCAAAGCTCCAAGAAGTAGTTTTATCAGTGTGCTTTTGCATAAGATATGTGGCACAGTTTCCAAAGGATGCAACCATAAAGACCAAGGTAGTTGTGATCCAGATAAGCCCATACCTATAATATGGAAAAAAAAATCAAGACCAATAAACTGAATTAATACATATAGTCTTTCAAATTTAACACCACATTCTTGTTCATCTTGTATCGTTACATCGTCAAGATTTCTACAAGTATATTTCCCCACAAAGTCATAAGGAATTCAATTCTCTCATGAAGAACAGAAGAAAAAATCTCCTGTTATCTTTTTTTGCTACTCATGAACATGATATTTAAATGAGTTACACAAAGGAGGTAACCCTCTACTTTCCCTTAATCCCACCCCGCCCATCCCAAAATTCAAACCCGGGACCTCCCACGAGAAGTCCCAAGCTTTAACCACTGGGGTGTCCCCTTAGGGACATCTCCTGTTATCTTTAGAAGGCCACCAAATGAGGATTTACCGCTTTATCCTAGGATTATATATTAAATATGTTGACTGACTTACCAGAAAAGATCTTCTGATTGAAGGCACACTATCTATATGGTCTCCCCTTTAAAGAATTTATTGAAAAGTTCCTTGTATGAGAAATAAAAAACTGGGAAAAGAACTAACTACAAAATCCCAGTATACTTACTAATCTTAACATTTACTTCCATAAACCAATCAAAATCAAGGGATTCTATCTATATCTTGTCTTCCTATTTTCTTTCTTAAATAAATGGCATGCATTCAGCATGGCACTTGCAAAGATGATCACCAATAAAAAGGATAGGCATAAGATAAGGATTATAGACAATGATGCAATAAACAAACAAGTACGTGTGCTTAGATCTTCTGTATTATTGCTGCCCCTTTTTCCCATTAAAGTAACAACCACATTCACTTGTCCCACCCAATATTGGAATCATGTATAGTATGCTTCTAACTCTCTTCCCCCTCCTTACATGATTTCATGTCAAAATACATATCCTTTCTAACTTTACTAGGTTTAAGAAAACGATTATTTGACTTCTGGTGCTGAGTCCAAAACCTTGTTCTCACAAATAAGAGAATGCCTAGATCAACAGATGACATGATTGCTTTCAATCCTAATTTTCATCCCATGTATATTGACTTTGTAGAAATATGCTTTCATGAGGTCTAAAATCCATATACTCCTTCACAGAAACATAAATTGTTCTCTTTACGAAGGATAATTAGTCATTTGAGAAATAGAATGATGAAGGTTTGACGATAGCAGCTTTTTCAACATATTGAAGACTATATCCTTTTGTGATACAGTGGTGGAAAAAGGAAATTTAAGGGAGCTGGGCATAAAGCATTAAAGAATACTCACAGATCAGGGTTAGCATCAATCTTGCTGAAAAAATCTCCAGCAGTAGGATAAAATGAACTCATCAATCTGTTTACAACAACATCTGTATCCACATTAAAATACTGTGTGTACGAGGAGATACTGAACACTCCCTTCCAATTGTTTGGTGGTTGTTGTTCAAACCCTTCTGCATAGGATAGACAAAAGGAACACTAAACATTAAGGTTTCTTTAGTAGCACTAACTAATGTCATTCACTATTACCATATGAAGATATAGAATCATCCTTTTAATATATATTCACAATAGAGACTCCATATACGCAAGTATGAAATCAGGTAATTCTTCCAGACATGAAAGAAAAATAAACAGTAAATGGCCATATACTCTATCCATACAAACTTAAAGCACGTTGCAAAATCAACCTTCCTCAATTAATTCCCCTAGCACACCAGATGCTAGTTCCAATAAGAAAAACCACTCAGTTCAACGACCAAATCTCCAAAATCTCAACCCTAGATGCAATTTTTTATTTTAAGTTTATGTCTCATGCAATTATAATCAGTTTAGGAAGAACAAATTTCCCTTTACTAAATTCTCTTTCAGAAATTAATTAATCGTTAATTCTGTCACCTCAATTAACAAAAAATCACTTTCTGATCATAAAATTTCAAGAATAAGAAAAGGAAAGACAGATGAATTCACTTTTTCTTCTATGTAAAGAAAATAAAAATTTTAATAACAAAGTGAATATATACCAGTTGGAGCTCCTAGAGTTTGATAACCTCGGCTGCTTCCTCCGCCGCCGCTGCTGCTGCCATTATTTGGAGGGAAAATTTGCATATTCGCTTCAGGAACTGCACGATTGCAAAGAATAAATAAATAAAAACAAATTTGCAACTAGTGTAAACAAAATCATTTCCAGAAAAATCTAAAAATAAAAGAAAAAGCACCTTCATACGATACTTTCTTTTCTTCATCACTAACAACAGCCTGAGATTCGAATGATATTTGAAATTAATTCACATAATAATAAAAATGCAGAGTCTCGAAAATTAAATTCAATAAAATCCTACTGAATTAACTCAAAAAGAATTAAAAACAATATTAAGCAGCTTACGGGAACTGAGCCGAGTAAATGACTGGTAGCAAGATTTGAATACGATGATTCCTCCATTGAAATCAAGAGATCGAGCTAAGAAATCAGCAAAAAGAGTGAAAACCTTTTTTCCTTTTCCTTTTAAGAGAGAAATGGGTTTTTTTTTAATTTTTGTGCTTTTTTTCTTCTCGTTGTTCGTATAGTGGAAATTAGTTAAAGGAGAAAACGATGCGTATTTCCGTAATTTGGAAGCAACGGAGACGACGAGGATGGAGGGAAGGAAAATAATCGCCGGTACACTCCACGGTACGCGCCTAAATAGAGCTTTGTGTTTCACGCGTTGACTGCCTTTCGTTTCTCCTTTTCCCAGCGTGGCTCACATGATTTGGGTTAGTGATGGGCCTCTACTTGGTTTATTTTTAAATTTTATAAAGAAAAAAAGTTTGATGGGCTTTTTTAAGAAAATGACTCATGGGCCAGTAAGTACTTTTTATTTTTTAAAGGAATAGTATGAGGATGATTATAAAGTCAGTGTAAATTTTAGACTTCACGCGGGTTGGGGTGTTAACACAGATCCCATATCTTAATTAAATTTGTATTTAAAATTAAAAACTATTCCCTAAAAACACATGTCAATCCTTAATCACGCATGTGTAGTCTGCTAAACTCCACGAAAAATGTATTGTAGTATAATTTTATAATTTTCCATGATATAAAATGAGTACTTTCTTAGGAACTACTAAAATGAGTACTTATATTTTCGAACTACTAATGTGTATGTCATGTAGACCTACTAATTTTACACACGACATGTTAGAACAACATGAAGTCGTGTTCGTATCTAATCATGATGTGTTTCGTGTTTTAACTGTGTTGACACAAGTAAGATTCACATGTTTCATAATGTAACCTATGCATCATTTGAACTATGTTAGTAGAGTTAGTCGTGTTGTGTTATACTCTTAACCGTTTTGTGTTCATGTTTCATATCATGACGCATAATCATATATATGTCCATCATTATTTCCAATACATACTTACACATATGACATCATTTTTGATTCAGTTATTCTAAATACAATACAATCATCAACCCTTTATTTTATTACAAATGAAAAGTTTATTGAGAGATGTTGATGACGGAGTTAAATGAGGGGACCAGATTAGCTAAGTGCATTTTTGGAGGCATTCCTGTGAGGTGAGCCAACATTGTTGAGGCGCACCCTCGCAGCACCAACAATCAAAGTTACCGGCTCTACCATTGCAACCGGGATGGAGGATACATGGTCCAAGTTTTATTTGCTTAACCACATCACTAATCTTCTTCTCAACTCCAAAACTTGATATGCTGCTAGAATCTCTGGTGCCTGTGTTAATTTGTATTTCACAAAGTCATATATAATTATCAAGATCAAAGCAAAATAAAATTAAATATATGAATTTGTTGCGGAGTGCAGGTCAGTGTGGCCCATATATATACATGTCGAAACCAACCTGAACCCAAAAACTTAAGGCCGTGTGTTCTTCGATTTTTCATATACATATTGCGATGTGAAATGCGACACTAACATGTGAATTTCAACAGAAATAGTAATTTGTAAATAAATTAATATTGGTGTTTTTATACTTACATTGACTAACCACGACTAGGGAAGCCATTACAAACAACACAAGAGCCAAATGAGCTGCCATTAACTTAGAATTTGCCATGAAAAAAGATAGTACAAACTTAGTCTTTAATCTGTGATAATTATAGAATTAGCGAAGTTCTCTTTCCTTTGGATAGGTTTATATAGCAAATGGCAGTGTCATGGATACAAAAATCCTAGAGAAAAAAACCCTTTTTTATTTGCAAATAAAGCAATACAATCTTTCTCCAAATGTGAGTTGATTAGCATTTTCTAAGAAATTCTGCTAAGAAAAAGTGGATCTCATGCCAAAGATGAATGGATATCATGTGGATACTATTACCAAAAAAACAAATGATATGCAGATGGACTAAAAAATTAGATATTATAACATAACATTATCATTAATTAATAAATATACACCATGAGTAATGCAAGAGAAATTTATAAGTTTCTTTCAAGTACTAGAAAATTTAAGGCTATTTGGAAAAAACAAAGTATAATATTAATTTTTTTGACTTAAATACCCTTTGCCCCTTTATCTTTTAAAAAACGGACATTTTGCTAATTATTTTTTTCTTTCTTTTTTTTTTTACACTTTACACCCTTAGCTTTCAAATTTGGGACAATTTAACCTAAATTGGATGGAAGCCTATTAGCTCCGTTAGAATGTGAGACCCACATAGGAAATTTTTTTTTAAAAGGAATTTTTATTACAAAAAAATCATATATGACTAACAAAATTCATATTTCCTTACAATTCTATTTTTTTCTATTTTCCTTTTAAAAAAAAATCTCATGTTGTGAGCCCCACATGAGGCTGATGTGGCAATTGAACGTCAGCAATATTCTAACGAAGCCGTTACTAACTTCCGTCCATTTGGTAGGAAATTTTTTTAAAAAAGGATTTTTTATTAAAAAAATTAAAATTCTTATGTGACTAACAAAATTCATATTTCCTTACAATTCTTTTTTTTTTTCTATTTTCCTTTTTAAAAAAAAATCTCATGTTGTGAGCCCCACATGAGGCTGATGTGTCAATTGAACGTCAGCAATATTCTAATCAAGTCGTTACTAGCTTTCGTCCATTTGGGCCAAATTGTTCCAAATTTGAAAGCTAATATGGCAAAATGTCTGCAAAAAAGGTAAAGAGACAAATTGTCCATTTTTAAAAATCTCACCCTGTCTGTTCAGGATTTGAACTTGGAACATCCCACAAGAAGTCTTAATTTTTAACCATTGAAATATTTTCTTGGGGACTAATCATGCGGTGTTTGTATTTTATATAGTTTTGTTGAGCAGCTATGCCCAAAGCCCCAACATGACTTAGGTCCACCAAGGCCCATTGAGCTCCTATATAAGGTAGATCGTCAAGGTATATTGTCTCATTATTATGTTTCATTCTATTATATTCTGTTTTACCCTTCAACTTCCTCACCACACACCGAGGACTGTACTAATTTAATTGCTAGCGAGAGTAATGATTTTCTCTCTTGAAAGCCAATCGAAACTCCTACATTTTCAAAGTTGGGGCACGACATAATTTGGTATCAATAAGTTTGTTTTACTCTCAACATAGAAATCATTAATAGTCGAGTATAATATCATGTGTTCCAAAGATAACATTATACAAAACAATAAGAGGAGGAAGTGAAATCACCAATCTAAAGATTTGAGCACATTGATCGAAGAACAAATCAGGAGGGTATTTTGGTTATTTTATACTTGGTCTTTTTGAGATTTGAGTTGATAACCAAGGGTATTTTGGGAACTTTGAGAAGAACATACCCTTGGTGGATCCCACCTCCACCAACACAATTTTTTTTTCATTATTAATGAAATGACCCATGCTTTTTTACTTTATGCTATTTAGTCATTTACAAATCAATTTAACGCTTTAGGTATTTTTTTTTTCTATTTGTCCGATTAAGGTGATCCAAGTGTCTATTAAAAGGTAATTTCATGATATATAAACTTTCATGAAGGACTTAAAAGCCGATGTTTATGTTTCAATTCAAAAAAATGCTTCTGATTGGTGATTTTGATTGTCGGTCTATTTAATATCATCTAATTTTCGATCCACATGTCTGATTAATATTATTCAAGTGTCAGCTAAAAGGTTATTGCATGATTCATGAAGGACCCGAAAGTTAAATTTGATATACAAGTTTCATTAAGGGTTCAAAAGGGAATTCCGAATTTTTATGTTTAAAAATCTCCATCGACAAACATTTTCTTATTTGGATTATTTATCAAATGACCCTCATATTTTTCTACTTTATACTGCTTAGTCATTTATTAATTTATCTTAATCAATGTTTAAACTTTTTTTTCTATTTGTCCGATTAAGGTGATTCAGATAATTTTATGATCTCCAACTTTCATGGAGGACTCAAAAGTCAATTTTTATGTTTCATTTTTTTTTTTAAAAAAAAAGTTTCCCAAATTTGGTGGTTTTGATTGTAAGTCTATTTAATATCATATAATTTTGGATCTACATGTCCGATTAAAGTTATTTAAGTACCGGTTTATTGCATGATCTGTGACTTTCATGAAGAACTCGAAAGCTAAATTTGATCTATAAGTTTCATGAAGGGTTCAAAAAGAAATTTTATGTTTCAAGTCTCAATCAATAAAAATTTTCGTATTTGGATCATTTATCAAATTACCCTCATACTTTTCTACTTTACTATTGATAGTCCTTTACAAATTTTACCTTACTCGATTTAACGTTTCAGTTTTTTCTTTTTCTTTTTTTTTTCTATTTGTCCAATTAATTAAACTAATTAATGAAGGATTCAAAAGTTATTTTTTATGTTTCAATTTTAAAAAAGACTCCCGATATTTTCTCGTTTCGATTGACGGTTTTATTTAATATATCATTTTTTTTTATCAAAATGTCCAATTAACATAGATCCACAAAGATCCGGCCTCCATAAAATTTTCGACCATGCAGCAAAGTGCGGGTCTTACACCTCGTAAACTTCAAACATAAACGATTTGTTTGTCATATACATGCTTCATTTGTGCCAGATACATATATGATCATATATATCCATCATTTTATTTGATTAAAGCATTTACATATTTTTATTAGAGAAGATGATGATGATGATGGAAAGTAATCAAAAAGGTCAGCAATTTTGGAGGCAATCAGCTTCATTTGCCCAACATCTTCCTTGGGGGTCGCCAAAGCAGCACCAACAACATTCCGGGTTGTGGATGCATGGTCCAAGTATTATTTGCTTAACTCCAACATTTGATGTGCTGCTTGAATGTTCAAGCATCACTTTGCTACCTGTTTATATTAAGATCAAAACTAAATAAATAAAACAATAATTGGTAAATAATTATGGGAAACTAAGGTTGGGTTTTTTTATCACTTACATTGACTAACCACGACTAGGGAAGACAAAGCAAAGAACGCAATTAGAGCCAAATGAGCTGCCATTAACTTAAGATTTGCCATGAAAAAGGATATACACTTGGTCTTTAATTTGTGACAATTATATATAGCCAAGTAATTCTTTCTTCTGGATAGGTTTAAATATATATAGCAATTCATAATAGTAAATACTATTATATTGTCATGATTCATGAATACTATATGAGTGTTAAGAAAAAACCCTTTTTTATTCGCAAATAAAGTAATCTTTCTCTAGACCAATCAACATTTTCTAACCTCCTGGAAAATCCGGCTAATTAAGAAAAGGTGGATCTCATGCCAAAAAATGATATTTAGATAAGGGTTAATTATTGACTCAAATTAGATATACATTATCATGAAATCACATCATGAGTAATAATTCTTAGAGATGAAGAATATTAGCTGAATAAGTAACATAATAATCTTAAATAGAAATTTAAAATGGTAGGTATTGCAAAATGTTTCAATATTGGGAAAATCCCCGATCTGAAAGTTCAAATATGAGTTTGTAAATTCCAAATTGGGTCGGTGGTTTGCCCTGGTCTTGGAGATGAGGTAACCACGACCACCCCTACTCCTAAACTTAATTAACAACAAAAAAAAATATTGTAACTATTGTTGACAAATATATACATATACTTATCATTTTCCGATATTAACTCGTTCAAAAAAGAGTTTATTTTCGTACCGTTTAGAGGGGGCACGCAATACCTAATTATGGAGCTTTAATTAAAACTCTAAATTAGCTCCTAATTAATTAAAAAGATCGATTAATGTTCATGGAAGTTGACGAGGAAGAAACAAAGGTGGGCAATATTTGTTACAACTTTGTTCATACGCCCAACATTTGCCTTCTCCATCGGTCATGCAGCACCAACAACGTGAAGCCTCGCCAAATCCGCACCTCTGGTGAACACATTTTCCGATTGTTATTTTCTTAGCCCCCCTTTGGATCTCAGCTTCAATCTCTGATATGTTCCTCCAACTCCAATTAAGCCGTCTGCCTGTTTATAAGTATATATACATATTAATTAATGAGATCAAATTATAATAAAATTTGAAAAAAAAAGAAAGAAAAACTAAGTACTAACTAGTTAAATGAATAATTGGAAATTATAAAGTAATAAAGTTGGTTTACTTACAGTGACAACCGTGGCCAGGGCAGGCCAATGATGCAAGGAAAATTATAAGAGCTAAGTGCTTAGCTGCCATGAACTTGGGAATTGTCATGATAATGGAAAAATGTGTCTTTGATGTTAAGCTATAGTGCCATATTAGCCAAGTTCTAATTGATCTTTTGGATCAAGCTGCTTCAAAAGATCTTATAGATAGGTAATTTATATATAACAAACAATTTTTAAAATAAGCAAAACTTGTGTGAATATATATAGGAAAAGGGTTAACAATAAAATGATAAATTAAGGCGTCCTTTGCCATCGTTTTCGTTTTTCTGTTTTTTGTTTTTGTTTCGTTTTCGTTTTGTTTTTGTTGCGCTGTCAATTTTTAAAAATAAAAACATCTTTGGATATATAATTTGGTTCTATGTTTTTAAATAAAAAAGTAAAAGAAAAAATGGTTAAAAAGCTTGTGAGTTACTGTTCATTATTCTGCTTCTGTGTTTTGGAAGTGTTTTGGAAAAACATGAAAACACAAAATTCTTGCTTCCACTTTTTTCCAAAACACTGCTTCTGTTTCCAAAATTTTCGAAAACAGAAACAGTCTGCCAAATATATTTTCACTGTTTTGTTTTCAAAAACAGGAAATTAACAACAGAAAACAGGAAATTGACAACAGAAAACAGGAAACAAAAACAATGCCAAACGAGCTCTAAACTTTCTTTTGCTTGGCCAAAAAAACTTTCTTTTGCACAATCTTCTCCATTTTAATTATTTTCGTTTTAAGCAAAGCATTTTAGTATTTTAAAACAATGGGTTTCTTTAAGATAACATAAATCAAGCATTGTGTCATGCAAATTATATGTACATATACTTAATTGAGTTGTGATCTTTGAAGGAGCTAATGCTAAGCTCTTAATAGTTTATTATTATTATTATTATTATTATTATTTTTGGATAAATTACTAGATATGATCACTTAATTAAATTTTAGTAACTTTCTTTTATAGTCAGGAGAGGAGGGGATTTGGGGTGTTAATTTAACTAATACTCCCTCTGTCCCTTTTTATAAGTCCCCTTCTAGAAGCTTTTTTTATCCCAAAATATAAGTCCCCTTTCTAAACCCAATGCCTATTTAAAAGTTGGCTGAAATCTCAATTTGGTACCAAACCTTTCATGAAAAGCGCAACTCGGTACCAAACCTTTTATTTCGTCCGATTTGGTACCAAACCTTTTATAAATGGTTCAATTTGGTACTTTTTCAACCTGGAGTCAGGAAGTGCAAGTCACGCGCCGTTAAGAGCTAACACCGTTATCCTACGTGGCTTTTTTAAATATTTTTTTATTATTTTTTAATTTTTTAAATATATTTTTGTATTTTTTGATTATTTTTACCGGCTCAAATAGGTACTAAACTATTCAAAATTGGATCTATTTAGTAATAAACCTTTCAAAATTGGATCAATTTAAATTTTTTTTGCTGCTAATTATTTCGAACCTCTATCTTTTTTTCCCCATAAAATCAATGAGATATTTGGATTTTTTTATAACTAAATTCTGCTTATTTGAAGGGGAAATAAGAATTTAGCCAAAGGAAAATAACAAGCAAATATACTAATTTTGCATAAATAAATTCTTAACGATATGTAAGTCATTAAATATCCATCAAAAGCAAATGTATACCAAACAACAAATATATGGTAAATAGCAATCTTAAACAAAAAAATTCTTGCATCCAACATTGATGGTCTGTCCCTTAGGCAATGCAGTAGGATTATCCTCTACTTCAAGTGCTTTTCGACTGACCACATGATATATTTGAGTTAGTACAAATGCATTCTCAACATTCAATGACTCAAGGGCAGATGTCTCCATAAAAAAGGTATTTTTTCTCTCAGCAAAGGCTGTAGCATCCTCGATGGAAACAACACGCAAGTGTCGAAGGTCTGCCTTGTTAGTTGTTACCAACAAGCATAATCACGATTAAGACCAAAAAAAAAACAAGCATAATCACGATATTGGAGTCTGTGTGATCTTGTAGTTCCTTTAGCCATCTCTCAACATTCTCAAACATCACATGTCGAGTGACATAATAGACAAGCAATGCACCAACAACCCTTCGATTGCACTTACAATGGCCTGGTATCTTTGAAAAAAAATTTTAAATTAACATATGAAAAGCTTATAAACACATCCATTGATATGAGAAAGCGCAAGTCACACATTCATAATCAACAAGATGGTTGAAAATAATTTATATTTCCTTTTTACATCAATAACACACAAATTTAAGAATACTATAGCAATGGCCGAAATTTCAGAATAACATTAAGTTTAAGACAAGAACAAGGTTAGTTTATAGAATTAGAATTAACACACTATGAACCAACAAAAAGGAATAGAATATTCTATAGATTGGTGATATGGTAAATAGCAATCTAATTTAACATTATTCTTGAAAGACACAAATGTTGTTTCATTGGAAAACATAATGCTGGGGTTAGCATACCAAATTTGAGCAAGATAATTTACTATTGTTTTGGATGCAACAATGGGCCAAAAACTAAAGCATTTCGAGGCCCTTCCTTTTGTGATCAGGAGCTGCTTCATTAGCCATTTACAGTTATACAATCCTTGACATAGGCAACAAGCTATTGAAAAAGCTTCAGCACTCCCCAAAATCACAGTATCTAACATCATAAAATACCAGGCTACTCACACACAAAGCAAGGAACTAAATTAAATAGATCATCAATGTAAAAACTTTCATTCTATTCAATTAAATAAAAATATTACCTATAAGAGAGGGCATTAGAAGGAGCAGAACCTTGATTCCTGGCATCAACTGCACCTGAATTAACTTGCTTTGAAGGTTAACCCGGTGCACTTTTAATTCCATTATATTCTAACATTTATCTAACAAATTCAAATAAAATCAATTATCCATTAATAATCCAAGAAAACATTCCCCATAATTACAAGGAAAAATAAAACAAAAATAAAAGCTAACTCGACTAACCTTGCAATCAGGGGAACAAGAAGGAGAAAAAGAAAAAGAATAGAGAGTAAACGAACATATTTGGATTGGGTGGACAACCCAGTTGTGGAGAGTTCAAGGTGGATGCAGAGGAGGTAAGCAAGGAAGAAGAAAAAGAATGAAACGAAGATGCTGATAATCTAATAGGACGAATGGTGAAAGGCCAAGGAATAAAGAGAAAACAAACATGTTTGGATTTTAACTTGTTCCGATGGCAGAAAATTGAGATTCGGGAAGGTTTGCTTGATTTGGATATGTTTGAATCGAGGTTGTTACGGGCGGATTTAGGATAAAAAAAAAGGCCGGATTCGAGATCAGCGAGATCGGAAGAGCTGATCTGGAAAGTTTCAACTCAAACGACGGCGGTACAGAGGGAGATCAAGACAGCGGCAGTGCTAGGGTTAGTGGAGAGATGAGATCTGTTTTGAAGAAGAAAGAAAGAAGGAGAAGGAAAAGGAAAATAAAAAGAAGAGAAAAAAATAAGGAAGAGAAATTAAAAAAATATGGCGGATAAGAAATTAAAAAATTTAATCAGATTTTTTAAATATTTTTTATCAATTACAAATGCCACGTGGCATTTTTCTTCAGTCAAAAATTTTGTAACGCGTTATTTAACGCGCGTGTCTTCCACACTCTGACGGATACTTAAAAAAGTACCAAATTGAACCATTTATAAAACGTTTGGTACCGAGTTGTGCTTTTCGTGAAAGGTTTGGTACCAAATTGAGATTTCAGCCTTTAAAAGTTATTTCCAAAACTAACCTTGAAAGTGGTAGGGTAGTTAAGAAAGTGAGAAGGAGGAGAGAGAATGAGTGGGAGAAAGAGAATATGGGTAAAAATATAAAAACAAGATAAAAGTACATAAAAGTTTGAACCCTAACTAACTTTCTTAATCCTGATGATATAGTTAAAAGGGACTTATATAATAGGACAGAGGGAGTAGTATTTTAAGGCGCTATTGAGAGGTCGAATTCACTTATATTCTTACCCTTAATGGGGTAAAGTTCCGTCACTTATTGGGTATTCGAAGAATGAATCCAAAATCATCATAAATTTAATTATTTTTTGGGAATACAATAATCGAAAGATTTTTGGGGAATACAATAATCAAAAGTCTCATTATCATAAGATATCTCTATATGCTCAATCAATCAAATAAAAAATCACAAATATAAACTACATTGATCTACTACCTTAATAAGGATAATAATAACAAATTAACCAAGCCCACACAAGGGACATAAAGCCCACATGCAATTTACATGCAGTGGAACTTAAACTAATTAATGACCTCAAGGTGCACGGATACGAGTACACTGACCTAAGTTAATTTAATTATTAGTCGATGATTGGTGAAAATGCATGTGAGGTCCTAGCTTGTACTGCATAAAAATGTTCTATTTCATTATTATACTCAAAAACCAATCAGTCTAGTTCATGTACTCACAAGATTGCGTCAATTTAGTCCATATACCCAATAATAATGTGTCAATTGAGTCCTCATTGTCCCTTTATCGATTGGACTCAATTGACTCAGTCTTGTGGGTATATGAACTAAATTAACACAATCTTATGCGCCTTTTTAGTACAGGGATGAAATTGAATATTTTTGTACAGTACATACAACCTCCATGATTATATAAAAATAAAGCATCAACCTTCTTTAAAAAAAAAAGGAAATGAAAAGTTAGAGATGTTGATCATCATGGAGCCGAATTAGGAAACCATATATGGATTGAAAACGAATCAGCATTTGCCGAGGCATTCGTTTTTATCGAGCCAACATTCCTTTTTTGGATCGCCCATGCAACACCAACAACTAAAGTCACCGCGGCCGTTGCATCCCGGGTGGAGGAGACATGGTCCTAGTTTTATTTGCCCGTTCAATTCCATGCCCTTCTCAACTCTAACATTCGAAATATTGCTCGAATCAAGCAGCTCTCTGCTGCCTGTTTTTACAATAAAAATAATTTAACAACAAAACGATTAGAGAATATGGGCAAAATATTAAGGCTTATTGCCCAATTCAGGATAAAAAGTTTAAACTTGGGCCTAATTTGAGGTATATAACCTTTAAATTTGATTAATCGGGGACAAAATGTTTCAAAAACCAGTTTAATTCGGGAGCAATCCATCAAATATGGGTAAAACCTTTTGCCCATAATCTTTTGCCCCTATTTGAGGAATAGCATCAAATTGAACTGATTTTAGAACATTTTACTCTCAATCAACTAAATTTAAAGGTTCTACCCAAATTAAAACAAATTGAAACATTTTGCCTTAAATTTTTGAGTGATTAGTACTTACATTGACTAAGCACGACAAGGGAAGCCAATGCAAAGAAGGCAAGAGCCAAACGAGCTGCCATTAACTTAGGTTTCCCCATGAGATGAAAGATATAAAATGTGAAAAAAAAAGTTTTATCTAGTGTGGTTTGCTAATACAAAAGCCAAGATTTTTCCTATGGATGAGGCAGGTTTATATAGCAACTCATTTTCCTTTTGGTTTGGCGCCGGTTTCTTTTGGTACATTTATATAGCAACTCATTTCTAGTTAATATATGTAACGTACTCCTAATTCTTTTAATTTATTTCTAATCAATTAAATTAGGTTATCATCAAACATATTTAGAGAGAAAATATTTGATGTAACATTGTAACTTGATTTACTAATCCGGATGGTCGGATTCTTAGACCCATATATATACACGTTATGACCATCAAAATGTACTATTTCAAGGTTGTATGTATAATGTTTGTATAAAAAAAAACAAAATTGAATATTTTATATATATATTATATCATCCAAATCAAGTATTCCGAGAATTTTGGGTCATGCAGATTATAACACATCGATTTGTTTAAAATTTCAGTAGCAACGCTTGAAGGGACTCCACGCTTGGGAAAGATGGCAGCTATCGAAAGGAACTCACTAGAAATTACTATGATTTTTTTTTCCTACATGAAATTAGTATGAAATTCAAAACCAAACAATCTTTTTTTTTTCGCCATCAACAAAGGAGTTTCATTAAAGAACATAAGAGAAACAAAGAGTTAACAAAAGATCAAAAACACATGTATCAGTAGTGAGAACAAACAAACTTGCCTCCTAATAGCAGGTGGGGATTACAACTAATGGGGACAAGGTAAACCATCATTGTTCAAAATAAACACTAATGAAGAAGGAGGTCTATTGATCCAATCCGAGAGGTCCATCCCCATGTTGTATTGTCTTGCAATCCAATCAGCAGCACCATTCGCATCGCGCTTCACAAGAGACACTTTAAGGTCAGCAAACTACTTCATCACCTCTCTAATATCATAATCAATATGAGCGATCTTCCAAGCATTAGTACCTGATGATCTTGTAATATCCTGAACTACTTCAGCTGAATCAATCTCAACAATAACTCTTGAGAGATTCCTCCTAGCTGCAAGTTTCAGGCTTCTTTGACCGCAAGAGCTTCCACAGCTTGAATTTTTTTGCCCAATCCATCAACCAACTGACCTTCATGGTTTCTAATGACAATAGCCGCTTCCCCTTTATTGGGATCAAAACTCCGATCACAGTTAATTTTTTACCATAGTAATATTAGGGGTTTCTATTTTACCATTATTCACAGAGTCGTCTCTATTCAAATCAATCTTTACAGATTTCTTGGCCTTCCTAAATTGTAGGAGGTCAATAATGGCAGATTGATCTTATGCACAACATGAATTACTTTGCTTATCCTAACTGAAATTGTAATGCAAGAAATTGAAAAGAAAAATTACAATTTTAACTCTTAAGACCAACCAGTTGCTGGGTCGGGCTCCCCTCCAATACACTTAATTTCCAATGATTTCCAATACACCCTTAGATTGTTGACACCTATCAAAATTAGTTTGAATGGTAAAGATTAAATGATACCCATTAATCACGTTTTCTCTCCGTCATCTCTGTTTCTTTCCAAGTTTCCAGTTTCAACAACCGAAGGGAAAAAAAATAATTGCTTCAGCACAGGATCCAGTGAAACAAAGTACAAATCGTCAATTGAGACAAAATTCTTCTAATTTTATTCTTTACCTTACATGGAAACATCTTTGCTTTGAGTTACTTTTTTATTCAACAAAATAAATATCTACAAAAAGGAGAGGATTGACTGGTTTTGCCTGAAACAAGGATGGGAGTTTTATGTTTAAGAAAAAATTTAGAAAGAAAAGAGAATAAAATCTAATTTTTTTTTTTTGTGTAATAAGGATTATATGAAGGGATGACAGAATGGTACTAAAGGTGTGAGAAAATGGAGTGAGAAATTATAGGAGAAAGAGAAGAAGTCATTGACTAGTAACCACCATATCTATATCTCATATATATGAATATATCCTTGTTCTTTGTATTTTCTTTTTGGTTGTTGAAGAAAATAGAAAGAGGGAGAGATGACTGACGGAAAAAAAACGTGAGACTAACATTGCAAAGTGAGGGTTATATCACTCATCTAATCTCAACCATCCAAACCAATTTTAATACGTGTTAATAATCTTAAGGGTTAATTGGAAATCATTGGAATTTATGTGTATTGGAGGGGAGTCGGACCCAGTTGCTTATCCCAATTGGCTTTTATTTTTATCCAAGTTTGGTAGCAAGCAAAACATGAATGGGTGTTAGCCCAAAACAAAGCCCAGGTATTTGGGGTCCCAACCCAAATGGAAAGGACTGAAACAGAAGGGTAACACAAAATGAAACCGGAAAATGTCTGAGCCCGGGTTCGAACCGAGGACCTCTAGTGTGTGAGACTAGCGTGATAACCAACTACACCACCCAGACATTTGTGAGACGCTTTTCAAAGTTACATATATAACTATGAACATACTTGGAATGTGAAAGAAACAACAAAAGATAGATAGACAAACTAATTTTGGAAATGTTGACGACTTATCCTGAAATGAAATAACTTTTCCTAAACATTTTTATACTTTAGTTAATTCCTTCACCATCTGTTTATGTACTTCACAAAAGTGTGTTTAGCTTCTTAAACAAAAATATGATACCTTCAAAATAATTTCCTATCATGTTTAGAGTTAATGTTGCTTGACAACATTATTTGATGTCCTGTCCATCCATTAAATTCTTGCCCATCAAGGGACAACATGATGGGATAGTTAACCCTTATTTTTTTAATACCTAAGCTAATTTGACATTGCAAAATTAACATGATAGAGATCATAATTAACAAGGCTAGAAACAAATGCTAATAACTTCAGAACAATTTATAGTATTTTTGCTTTTGTTATTATTTCTTAGTATGGAAATTTCACCATTATTAGCCAAAAGGAAAAAGTTAGATGAACATAATTAGAAAGGACCCAAACCATTAAGCCTGAAATTTAAAGACCAACGAATATTAATTAACATGTAATAAATCAATGTAAAAACGAAAGCAACATAAAGATGGAAATGAAGCAATATTTCATTTTCAAAATCAATTTAGTTCATCATCATATAATTATTCTTTCTTGCACAACTAACAACAATAAGAACAATGAAAAAGATTACCCAAATTAGAACGAAAATGGCTGAAATGGACCAAAATCTATACAATTTTTGAGTTTTCCTCCATTAATTTATAAATCGAAATCCAAATAAATAAACTCATTTTCTTTTCATATTTAATATTTTGATTCCTCAAAATAAAATTTTGATGAAAACTTTGTATCCAAAATAGACAGATGGGTAGCCCATTTTTCTCGTGCCATCAAAGTTATTCTCAACTTAATAAATTTCAAAAGCCCAGACCTTTTTAAATCCCTCCAAACAATCCCCATAATCCCACAAAAAATTTTCCCTCTCGTTTCCTTCCATTTTCCTGCGAAAGCAAGGAAAAATCAAAAATAGAAAGAAAATGTCTCTCCGTCTCGACTTCCTCTGTTTCTTCTTCTTCTTCTTCGCTTCCTTCGTCTCACTCTCAACTTCCTCTCCATATCTTTCCGCCAACATCCTCCCTCAAAATTACCAGAAAATGCTAAAAAACTTCAGAATTTACACCTACCCACCGCCGGAAACGCTGTCGTTTGACTCCAAAGTCGAGTCCCTCTTCTACTCTTCTCTCCTCCACAGCTCTTTCATCACTCACAACCCCGAAGAAGCCCATTTATTCTTCATCCCTTACGCTTTCAACTCCCAAGTTTCCCCACGCGCCGCCGCGTACGTGGTCTCGGATTACCGTACGCAATACATTTACTGGAACCGGACTCTCGGAGCTGACCACTTCTTCCTTTCTTGTTTGGGTGTCGGCCATGGCTCGGACCGGAATGTGGTCGAGTTAAAGAAAAACTCCGTTCAGATCTCTTGTTTTCCGACGACGGCCGGTTTGTTTATTCCTCATAAGGATGTCAGTTTACCTCCACTTGCTAATGTTCACGCTCCGGCTCACGCTCCGGGAAGTAAGACAACTAATCATTTGGGTTACGTGAGGTATAACTGGGTTAAAGAGTCAACTCTAGTTGAACAGCTTTTAGCTGATCCCGAGTTTTTGGTTGAATCTGAGCCGTCGGATCAGGTGACTTATGAGGAAAGACTTGCCATTAGCAAGTTCTGCTTGTTCGAGAACGGGCCCGATATTTCGGCGATCGGAGAAGCGATGAGTTTCGGCTGCGTCCCCGTGGTGATTACTGACCGTCCGATCCAGGACTTACCGTTGATGGATTTGCTGACGTGGCAGAAGCTCGCGGTGTTCGTTGGGACAAGCGGTGGGGCCAGGGAGATCAAGAGGGTGCTGGGGCGCGTGGTTGTGGAAGAGTTCGAGGAAATGAGCGCATCCGCTGTGGTCGCGAGTAAGCATTTCGTGTGGAACGAGACGCCACAGCCGTACGATGCGTTCCACATGGTGATGTATCATCTTTGGCTTAGAAGGCATACCATCAGATATGCAGAAAGAGAATGGGCTTAAAATGGAGTTTTCAGTTTTCGCCCGTTGATTTGTTGTTGACTTCAAAACTTTGGACGGTGGTGATCACTTAATTCTTTCGTTTAATTTTTTTTTAAAATTTTTCTTACATAAAGAATACTGAGATTTTGCATTTTTCCAGAATTTGTATCAATTAATAAGGTAATTTGTAAATGCCCTCAAATAAGGCATATACGCAATAGAAAGAATTTGTATACATTTTTTGCTATAGAAATGTTTGATATTTCATATTTGCAAAAAGTTGCAGTAATATTTTGGCCAATATTTCATCTCTTGAGATGAAAATATTGCAGTAATATTTTATATTTTAGCCAAATCAGCCCAAAAAGGAGGGAAACAGGTTAAATTCCCAAAAGGAGAAAAATCATTTAAAAAATCCATAGTAAAAAAATTTCAAAAGCGTGCAAAGATCTAAAATAATCCAAAATAATCAAGTAGGCGACACAAATTTTTGTTTGTAGCCAAAAATAAAAATGTCATTATTCAATCTCTTTGAATATAGTAACTTCTCAACCTTCCAACCCCAATCTCTTCATCCACACTTCTCCAACCACCACTTTCCACTCCTTCGCCTACTGCTTCAAAAAAAACTTCTCTTCATCGATTCCAAATCGCCATGGCGCAAGGTTAAATCTAAAATAAATAATCAATAAATTAGTTTTAAGTTCGTGTTTACAATTTCTTAATATGTTTTTGTGTAATTTTGAAGGTGGATCAACAGAGTCTGCGGCGGCACGATACGAGTCGACATTGGAAGCGTTGTCGTCTTTGATAACGAAGAAGAGTCGTGCCGATAAGAGCAACAAGGGAGACCGGTTCGACTTGCTTTTTGATTATTTGAAAGTATGAACTGATATATGTGGTTTTGCTTTTCTTAATTAATGATGATTTATGATTGATTCTGGATTGTTTACGAGCTTAAATACGCTGATCATTTATTGGATTTTAGATATTGGAATTGGAGGAGCCAATTTCACAGATGAAAATCATCCATGTAGCTGGCACTAAAGGAAAGGTACTGAAAATTTCCATTTTCTGAATTTTAGTTATATTTATTTGTCTTTCAATTTTGAGCTTTGCAATTGTTCTATCAGTTTGTTAGTTTACATTATTCATTCAAGTAAATGTAAAGAGTAATTGATTTTGTTTTGTTCTGTTTGGCTCTGGTGAAATATAACTCAATTTAGAACTTTAGAGTGTAAATTTGTTTATTCTTCAATCTTGTCTGTATATGGCTTGGTAATTGTGATGTTAATTGTCATCTGGTTTGGAATTTGATTAAAAGGGATCGACGTGCACGTTCACAGAATCTATATTACGCCATTGTGGGTTCCGAACTGGACTTTTCACATCTCCTCACCTTATTGATGTTCGGGAAAGGTTTCGATTGGATGGGTGAGTCTTTCAGTTCAGTTGTTTGTGTAATAAGAGGTTAAGTTATTATCTATTGTTTCTTCTACATTCCATTGTTTGAATGCTGGTGACACACTACTGAATACTTTCAACATTTATTTACAATCTTAGATACATATAAAACTGTTCTATTATAGCTTTTTTTTTCCATTGTAAATTTCTCTTTTCTTTGGCTGATCCAGTGTTGAAATAAATGAGGAGAAGTTCTTGGAATATTTCTGGTGGTGCTATGATAGGCTGAAGGTACGCTTGCACTTGTGTTTTCATATTTTTGTGAATCAGTTCTATATTTTTTCCCTTTATCGAATTTCGAGTTATAGCCTATCTCCCTATCCAAGTACTAAGTGGTAGGCTCAATGTAAAGACTCATGTGATGGACTAGCATGTGCATGTATTGGCCTAAATTATTTAGTAGAAGCTGCTGGTTATTTGTTTTACTGCATGTCTGTCTGTTTCCAGCAAGATAGCAGCTGACTAAAATTAATTAAGAATGCTGCATAGTGGATATAAATGACTTTTTACCTTTTGGGGGAGTAGATGAAGTTGAATTCTAGTTCTCAAAAGGGTTCCACCAACCTAATAAAAGGAATATGGACTTTGCAGAATCCAGTTGTTTCTTGTGTAGAATTTGAAACAAATCTGAATGGGCCATATGAACTTACTTAGACCATCTCTCCTTGGAAAACTTAGACCATCATCTGCAAATATCTTCTCCCTCTCATTGTAACCTTTCATTGAATCAACAGTGTTATTTTTCAAATTTGAGTTGTATTTGAACAACATTTTTAGTCCTGAACATTTATTCTTTGTTGGTATGCAGGAAAAAACCAATGATGATATGCCAATGCCCACATACTTTCGCTTCCTGGCCCTGCTTGCATTTAAGATATTTGCAGAAGAGAAGGTTTGATGTGTGTTATGACCCTTCAACATGAATATGTTTTCCCATGTTGCTTCTGCTTGTTTGATGAGCATCCTCTCTATTACAGAAGTGGAAATAAAACTATTGCCTCTAAATCGTCTATGCAGGTGGACGTTGCGATTTTGGAGGTTGGTCTAGGAGGAAAGTTTGATGCGACAAATGTGGTACACTTTCTAATTTAGTTCACAAATATACTGCTAATAGTTTTGTGTCTGTAAGCTAAGCTTATGACATTTTGCCGTTTTGATGCTAGAATAATATTAATGCCTAACTTTTTCTAATTTTAGTAAATTTGTGTCATTGATTCAGGTTCAGACACCTACAGTCTGTGGTGTATCATCCCTTGGGTATGACCACATGGAGATTCTTGGTTAGTATTATAATTTTTTACTCTAGTCAAGCTCCTAGACATGTTAATATAGATGCTACATCTCTTAATAGCTTATGAAACTATCAATGGCATAATGCATAATTTTCTAAAATGCAATATCTGTACATTGAAACCAAGGAGCATTACAAGAAATTATCATGTCACTACTTCTTAATACTTGATTTTTGAGTCTTTACTTGGCGGATTGAAATTTCTATATAAGATCTCTTTGGGTGACAGTGGCATATTAATTTGTATTTCATTATTTTTCATCAAAATGTTCTAACTTTGCGAAAATCAATGATATGTTTTGAACGTCATGTTGGCAACTATATGTTTCAGTACATCTATGGGTTTATTATTGAGAACCCTTAATGTCTTGAGCTTAGAATGTAGAAAAATCTAAATTTACAGTTGAAAAATTGCTTACTTCTTTTATGTGCTAACATTCATAATACAGGGGTTGACTTTGTGAATTATTCAGTTAGGTGCATATTAAATGCCCTGCTGCTTATAATTGAATCTAATACTAAGTAGTTGCTTTCATTCTCTTCTGGATGTTATAAACAGGAAATACTCTGGGAGAAATTGCTGGGGAGAAAGCTGGTATTTTTAAGGTGTTTTTAAAATCACATTTTGTTAAAAGAGTATGATAAGATATTGTTCCAGATTTTACAACATAATTTAAATCCATATCCCTTTCTCTATGGGTTTGTTCATAATCTAATGCAGCATGGGATCCCAGCCTTTACCGTGCCTCAACCTGATGAGGCAATGCGTGTGCTTGAAGAGAAAGCTTCGAAGTTGAATGTAAGTAGGGAACTCTTTCATTTCTGAGTTCCGTGATACAAAGAGTTTTAAATGCATGACTCAGAACTTGTTTCAAATTCTTAAGATTGCCTTGTTCATGTTCTAAATAGGTACCCCTTCAAGTGGCACATCCGCTAGATGCGAGCTTGCTGAATGGTCAAAAACTTGCACTTGAAGGTGAACATCAATATTTGAATGCTGGTCTCGCTGTTGCCCTATGTTCTACTTGGCTCCAAAGGACAGGTCATCCTATAACCAATTTGAATGAAACGGTAAGTTCTATCTATTGGAGACTCTCTGCATTCCATATTTTGCATTGATCTTTTTTTTCTCTCTTCTTTTGCTTAAGAGATATTTATCTGCTCGGAATAGGGTCGATTGCCTGAACAGTTCATCAAGGGGCTAACAACAGCAAGTTTGCAAGGGCGAGCTCAGATTGTCCACGATCAATTTACTGACATTGAAAGCCCTGGAGATCTTGTCTTTTATCTGGATGGAGCCCATAGTCCAGAAAGCATGGAAGCTTGTGCCAGGTGGTTTTCTCTTTGCATTAAGGAAGACAATCAACAACATAGTGAGGAAAGATTTAAGAAGGATACTGCCCAGGTAGAGTGTTCTGCTTTAGATCACATCAGTGCCCACAGTTTTCTGAAATAAGTGTTCTTTATGATTGAATACTTAAAACTTTTATTTGGTCTCATTGTATTTAGTATCCAAGCTTTCCTACTTTAACTAGTCAAAAGAAGCAATCAATTAGGAAGGGATGGGTGCTGTCTTAGATGCTTATTTTTTATGAGTATTAAGGATATGTAAACCTAGTAGGGTATTACTATCACAAAGTGTTTTGGGAGTTTGATCATTGAATTTATAAAGCTCAAACTTGAGGTCTGAAGTAATTGAATTTTTTTTATAGTTCCTTTGTGTCTGGCTGTAAGCTGGTTTTACGTTTGTCTAATATATGTGAATGCACAGATGATAGATTTGCTATCAGCATTGCATTTTAATCTAATGTATATTCTTTGGCTTTGGTCATGCTCTAAAGTAGTTGAGTTTTACTTGCAGATTTTGCTGTTCAATTGTATGTCAGTGCGAGATCCACAGTTGCTTCTGCCACGCTTGATGAGAACATGTACTAGTCATGGTAATTACTTGAGTTAGGAGCATGCTTAGATATGTTCTCCTATATTGATGGAATTTTATAAGCACGTAATAGAAAGCATTATAGATGCTTTTGCACTTCATTAGATTCTGGTCTGCTGGGGTTTGGTTACCATTCAAGTGCTTAGTGGCAACTGTTTTTACTATCATTTAAATTGACATTTCAGGTGTCAGTTTCAAGAAGGCTCTCTTTGTACCAAATATATCTGTGTATAACAAGGTTGGATCCAATGCTGTACCAACGATTGATCCTCAAGTTGATTTGTCATGGCAATTTGCTCTTCAAAGAGTATGGGAAAACCTTGTGCAGGGTGATAAAGGTATCTGTCTAATATGTGGCATCACTTTCTTTCTGTTGAATTCCTTATTTTAAACTAGTACTATCAACAGGCACCTCTTGGTGGTATTGGTTTTGCTTATTTAATGTACAAAATTATTGTAGATGTGGTGCATAATCAAGGGTTTTATTCACAATTTGGTTTTCATATGATTCTTTTGTTTGTTTACTAGGAGGGGAAGCCAGTAATACAGATCAAGTTTGTGAAGAAGTGAAAGATGATACAGGAATGAGTGTCCGGAGTTGTAAAAACAGTTCAGTCTTTTCTTCTCTACCATTGGCTATCAAGTGGCTCAGGGATACTGCTCAGAAGGATCGGTTTGTTCGTTTTCAGGTAATGCTCATCTTTTGGGGATAATATATAGCCTGCTCTTATATTTCACTGTTAGAGTACCGTAGATTGTGTTTGTGTGCTTTAATGTCTTAAACCTCACAACTTCTCTCAGGTTTTTACAATTTTGTTATTTTGATTAATCAGGTACTTGTAACTGGTTCTTTGCATCTTGTTGGCGATGTCTTGAGATTAATCAAGAAATGAGGTTGAAGCGCACAATTATTTCCAAGTGAGGCAACTTCCTTGTGTATTCATTCAAGTTTCAACTTCAACTGCCTGCTAATGGCCTTCCAAGCATTATTGTTTCTAAAGCGGTCAGTTTTCGGGGTTGTGGGTTTAGGAATATGATTTTGTTGATGAAATTTTAAATTGGCCTAAATTCCTTGAGCAAATGTCATTTTCTTTCTGTAACACAGTAACAAGTTGAGACAAAATGTCCAACAAAACATTGAATTTATTTTGAATGACAATTACATGTAATTTTTTAAACCATTTCAGCCCCAAGTATTATATTTGTATTTGGTGTTGCAATGAAGTAAATCCAGAAAGACAGTTCATTGAATTTTTTCAATGCCTCTCTTTGTGTAGGTGATTGAGTTTTGAAACTTTTGGACACTTTCACAGTTGGTTAACCATTGACGATAATTCAAATAACCAAAGTGTTCATTAAAAAGGACAAGAAGAAAATTTGCTGGACAAAGAAACAGACAAAGGGCAACTGACCGGTAACGGATTTTTAAAGAAATACTTTTTTTTTAAAGGCAGATTTTATTGAGAATCCAAAAGTGATTAAGAATCACTACAAAACGAACAAAGACTAAGTAAGGACCAATCCGCAAGCAGAAAAAACTAAGAAACAACAAAACAAATAACAACAACAACCAAACCATCACAAAAAGCTAATCCAAATCAAGACACAAGTCTCAGACATCCATACCCCAATTGCACAGACAACAGAAACAAACTTGAAAGATCAACTCTTCACGTGAATCCAACATAAGGAAGAATGTCATTCTTGCAAAGATGCTCTACTCGCAGCAGACAACTCCGTAAAATTACCAATCTCTTAGAAATATGAAAATACTTAGGCAAGACAAAATGACCATTTCTTATCGCTTAAAAAAAACAGAAAGACATCAAAACAAAACATCGGAACTGGGATCGAGAAAGCAAAACTAAGACCCTGTTTGGTGCACCGTTTGGCACCGATTGGGTCGGTTAGTGGTCCAAACTGTCCAAACGGCCTACCAAACACTTTTTTCTGGTGGGATCAGTTGGTCTCTATTAACACATGTTTTACAACCATAGAGAATATTCTCATCTGTACAGTAACAAATTTTATCTGTGCAGTAACAAAATCTAACACGTACAGTAACCAATTTTACTCTCACCGAACCAATTTCACTGCTGTACCAAACAGGACCTAAGCCACGTTAAGGCCATCTGCAAGACTGCAACTACACTTTATTACTTCAATCTTCTAACCTATGAGACAAAGTGTTCGTAATTTACGATAGATTATCCACCAGAAAAGGAAAATGAGACCCAATAATGTTGACCAAAAGTTAAACAAAACTCAACAGCTGCAATTGCAATACAGTAATTCATCACACATACAGATACAGCCAGCCATAGAAATAGAATCAAGAAAGATAATCTTCTGAATCAGCAACTTTTGATAATATTGTAAGAGTGTGTTTGGGGATGGGGGTGAAGTTTGTGACTAATGTATGATGCAAAAACAAGAAGAAACTTTTCCATAAAACACCAAAATGATGCAATGCATAATTTGCTTCAAAAGTAGAAGAAATAAAATGAGTGATAGGTAAGATCAAGATTAATAGCTAGGCAGATCAAATGTTTCAAAGAAAAACAACCAAATTCATAATACAACCGCAGCAACTTGGGAACAAGAGATGAGGTGAAAGAAAGAAAAACAGAGCAAACTTATTGTTATAGTTATACTATTCAACATATAGAAGAAGAACCACACCACACTGCCCCCCTTTTAGAGGGATATTTTACAGTCTTGAATAATCACAAAGCAAATGCAAATTCAAATTCAAACCTCACAGATTACAAGTTCAAATGGCTACATTATAATTACATTTTATTAAACTTGAAAATGAAAAGCCAAATTGCAAGTAACAAGGTGGCAGCCGTACCCTGTTTTGCTGTGAAGTGGTAATTTCCAAGAATCCTGACCAACAGCAATCTCGTCACTAGTTTTCTTCCAAAGAGTGAACATGCGTCTCCCACTCACTAGAGCAACGCAAGTCAGTAATAAAGTTGCAGCCAGGCTTTGAACATTCAAGAGCCAAATCTTTACAGGGCTCACCACATCGAAAGCAATTAGGGTAGTAATACATCTTCTTGACAAAAGTGGGATGGTGTGGGTAATCATCATCTTCATCCTCTACTTTGAGGATACCCCCAACTTTGAGAAATGGTTGATCTCCGAGAGCACACTTGACATGAGCACAAGTGTCGCAAGTTGCACAACGGTAAAACCATGGACTCGGATCTCTTGGTTCCTCACATATGTCACAGTAATGAGTAGCTGAATAATCATTATCATCATGATAGGTGAGAGCAAGAAGATGTTTCTCATCGCATTTGTGTTGAGCTCTAGTTGGCAGTCTAAGACAGTCAAGACATAAAGCAAATTTGCAACCCTTACAATAGTATGCCCTGTTTATATATTCTTTACCACAACCATGACACCTACCTTTATATTCAAGATAAAAAAGGAGGGGGTGGGGATGTGCTGGACAATTTAATGGACGTTGAGGTAGATTACTTACACAACCAAGGCATATATGTTCCCCACATCCATGATTGTTACATTTGTAGCCAAAGCCATTACAGAGTTCTCCACATATTCCACATGTGAAGACATAGTCTGAAATGAGGGTGAGCCTTTTTTTTTGGCAATAATGAAGCCAAATTTGTTTCTTCTTAGGTAATTCAGCACAGTCTTTGTGGAGAAAGAAATTACATGTTGATTCTGAACAACGGAAATATGGAGGGGAGATAGGTAAAATGCAGCCGTCACAACATTTATCATCATACTCCGCCATTTCATCGCTACCTAACATCAAGTTGTGGATATGCTTGAAATGTTTTATTTTTGTGGCTTCTCCAGCTTCATTACTCTCAATAACAGTGATGGGAGACAGTTCCAAACTATCATCTTCTTCTTCTTCATCTTCTTCTTCAACTACATAATACCAGTCTTTGTCATTTGTCGCACAATTCACATGAGCAAAAATTTTGCAACGTGAACAATAGTAACTGCCGTGCTCTGTATTGACCTCATCAAGACAAATTATGCAATCTGACCTCTTAAAGTATTCCTCATGAAGGAAATAAGTGTGAGAAATTCGATGTTCATGGAACCTGCTTTTGATAACGCGAGGCACAGACATGCATTTTTCATGGACCATGATGTTGCATTCACAACATAAATAGGCAATGGAATTTCCTTCAGTGCCACATGCATCACAAATGAACGGGGCTTGTCTCCAAAACTTGGTGAATGAGTGTTGATGACTTTTATCTTCTTCAACAATAGACATTGGCGATACACATTGGATGCAAATAGCAAATTCGCAAGGCAAACAACAATAAAGGATTCCTCCTTGATGTGTTTCTTGGCATATCTTGCAAGGAAGGCTTTTACCATGAAATTGTAGAACAAGAGGATGTTTGCGATGGCACATATGATTGATTTTGAGAGGTAGCTCCTCAACACATTTTTTTAGTAGATTAAATCCACAATGAGGAGGAAAGGACATAGAATTGGCTATTAGTTCCCAACCCCTAAGATTTTCAAGCTGCTCATCATTTTTAGTGGTTGGATCTACATTAGCAACATGTTCAAGCTCTTTCTTATTACCTTTAACAATGTTGAAGGTAAGTAAAGCGCACCTGGTATGAAAGTCCAATCCACAGGAGCAATGATAAAGGAACCCCTTACTACCTATCTTGTCACAGAAATCGCATCTCCAAACCCTAGAAGTAGAAGGGTAAGGAGAATCTTGCAAAAGAAGAAGAGTATGGTTGGGATGACAAGGGTGATTAATCTGCAAGGGAATGTTTAATGTAAATAAAGCACACCTGACATGAAAGTCCACCTCCGGTTCACTAGAATAACAATGATAAAGGAACCCCACACCTCTTTTGTCACAGAAATCGCATATCCAGTGGCCGGAAGGATAAGGATTACTTTGCAGAAGAACAAGCGGATGGTTGGGATGAAGAGGGTGATCATTAATCTCCAAGGGAGCCTCGGCACACAATTTGTGGAGATAAAACCGACTGCACTCCACACACCTAATATGTGGAGCTGACCGCAGCACCTCCTCCCTACACCTGAAGCAGTACCTCATTTGATTGCTCTGCTCATCATCTCCATCATTCAACATTAATATCACTGGATGCTCATGACCAAAATTTTCCAACACTTGAGCCATCTCCCCTTTCTATTCCTTTCTGGCAGAAAAACAAAGACAAGTTTGATTTGAATGTTGCAATGTCCAAGTTTAGGAATCGGAAGCGAAGTTACTGATCAGATCTAGACTTCAAGGTCAATGTTCATCTATTCTTCTCATGGCTACACTTGACACTATTAAAATCATATTAACATAAAAATATCAAAGTGGATCAAGGTTAGAAATTACTCTAATATATATTCATATCCCAAGACAGTCAACTAAGAGCTAATGAAAACACAGCTAGCCTACAAGCTTTGCATGTGCAACGATTCTTGGAGACCTTAATTTCCTCGGTAGCCCAATTTAAAAGGATGCTTCATCCGTCTGATGGCAATTGCTTAATCCACAATGGGAAAAGAGCTACCGAAACTATTCAAATGATTATTGAAATTAAGGCAAACTTTGAGCCAATTGATGATAACCTGCATGTAAATCCCAGATATCACACCTTAATTAATAAGATTCCATACAACAACAATATTGGAAGAATTTCTTTAAAAAAAAAAGAAGAAGAAGAAGAAGAAGAAGCTTCATTCTCTTAGATAATCTGTGATTGCAAACCTCAAATCAATGGATTACAACCTCAAGGATGTTTTCGACAAGGTAGAGAAATATGTAATTTTCTTGGAGAACAATCATAAAACAGACAGGTAAAAACAACCCATGTTTATTTTGAATCTTTCATAGGTATAGAGCCAAGTCTCCATTTATTGCAGTCTGCTCACCTCCTTGATTAAATGCCATTTATTGAGATCAGTTAATGAAACCGGAATTCAATAATGGCCAGACTTGACGTTGTTTTTTGGAAGTCACATTAACTGATGTTTTTTCCATTTCAAACAGCAACTGTTTTTACTATGTATTTTTCAGGAGTTCTAAAAACAGTTCAGCCCCAAGTATTATATGTATTTGGTGTTGCAATAAGTAAATCCAAAAAGACAGTTCATTGGAGATTTAAGTAGTAAAGAGAAAGAAAAAGGAATGGCAGAGGCTATTGTTTCCTTAGCTGTTGAAAGAATCACAGATTTACTCATTAATGAAGCGGCTTTATTGACAGGGGTGAACAGTGAAGTTGAGAACTTAAAAGACTGAACTGAAACGGATGCAGTGCTTCTTGAAAGATGTAGACCGTAAACAAGAGCAAGATGAGCGTCTCCGCAATCGTGTGGCCGAAATCAGAGACCTTTCCTATGATGCTGAACATGTTATCGACTCTTTCATCCTTCAAGTTGCACATCAAGGAGGCTTCCATGGAATCATCAAGAGGTTCACTTCCATCTTTACCAACCCTTTTCGCCTTCGCAAAATTGGGAAACAGGTTCAATCCATCCAATCCAAGCTTGGGGACATTTCTAGGAATCTTCTGACATATGGCATCCCTGGAGAGACAGAATGTTCTGGTTCTTCTGTTGTAGAGATGCAGCGGCGGTTAAGGAGATCGTATCCACATGTTGAGGATGAGGTTGTTGTGAGCTTGGAGGGTAGCACCAAGGATATTCTGAATCAGTTAATGAAAGCACAAGCAGATGATGAGGGCAGACTCCACGTTGTTGTTTCGATAGTAGGCATGGGAGGGATAGGCAAGACGACTGTGGCAAAGAAAGTTTACAATCACAATGATGTGAAGAGCTATTTTGATTGTTGTGCTTGGGCTTTCATATCTCAACACTGCAATACAAGGGAGGTTTTGATTGCAGTCCTGATAAAAGCTCTCTCTCCTTCTGAAGATGAAAGAAGGCGAATATCTAAGGCCGAAAATCACGAGTTGGTGGAAAAGGTATATGATGTTTTAAAAGAAAAACGATATTTGGTGGTTCTTGATGATATATGGAGAAGTGAGGATTGGGATAGTCTTAAACCTGCTTTTCCTAGAGGGAAAAATGGAAGCAAAATCTTATTCACTACTAGGAATAAGGATGTTGCTTTACATGCTGATCCTTGCAGCTCTCCAATCGAGCTTCCTTTTCTTACAGATGATGTGAGTTGGAAGCTTTTTGTAAGGAAAGCATTCCCAGGAAACACGAAAGATAATCATGATTGCCCAGAAGAATTTGAGAATCTGGGTAAGGACATGGTGAAGAAATGTGGAGGCCTACCTCTAGCAATTGTTGTGTTGGGAGGATTGTTGGCAGCCAAGAAGTCTCGGATTGAGTGGGAGATGGTGCATAAAAACATCATCGAGCACTTAATGAATAAGTTCCAACAAGGTGAACACCATTATCGTGGAGTTAAGTGGATTTTGGCTTTAAGCTATATTGAGTTGCCTTTTTATTTAAAACCTTGCTTTTTATATGTGAGTCACTACCCAGAAGATTGGGAGATTTCGAAGAAAGAACTCATTCGACTATGGATTGCCGAAGGTTTCATCATTTCATCGTCATCTGAAGGAGGAATGCTAATGGAGGATGTTGCTGAAGAATATCTAATGGAGTTGGTAAATAGATGTTTGATTCAAATTGGGAAGACGGACCATACTGGAACAAAAGTGAGAACATGTCGCATTCATGATCTTTTACGGGACTTTTGTGTGTCAAAAGCTGAGGAGGAGAATTTCTTGGGAATCATTCAACAAAAGAATGAAGGAGATCATGCGCTTCTTCGTCTGACCATGGCAGCAGCATCATCTAAGGCACATAGAATTGCTATCCATCCTAGCCAAAGGTATGTTTGTTTGGAGGAACAATGGCTGAATTTACGTTCTCTTTTGATGTTCCAAAACAAGAAAATGATATGGATATACAATTCAGAATACAATAATTTCAGATTTCTAAGGGTCTTGAATGTTCTAAAAGATGATGAAGCCCTTGGTTGGTGGCAAGTATCAACCGAAATCGGTAATCTACTTCATTTAAGGTATTTGGGTTTGCAATGTGATAAAATCATCTTGCCAAAATCTATTGGCAACCTGAATAGTTTGCACACTTTACACATACAAGCTCATTTCATAAAAATTCCCAATGTTCTATTCAAATTGAGACGCTTGAGGCATTTTTTGTTAGCTGGTGTGTATGATGATGCAGAGCATTATAATGTAAAAGGGCATTTCCCTCAAAATATGGTGACTTTGAAGTACATAAAGGCTGAGAATCTGATGACAAGAAATGGGGTACTCAATCTGCCAATGATTCGAAATTTAGGAGTGATGTTCAGGGATTCGGAAAAAGTTAAGGCCATTCTAGGATCCCTCTTTTCCAGATCAAACCATGTTCAACTTCAAACATTACACATGAAAATGGAGTCAAGAGATGGAACTACATATGCTGACTTGGAGCTGCTTTCTCAGTTTCGTAACCTGTCCAAACTATTCTTGCAAGGGAGGATTATAGAACAATTTCATCACCATGTGTTGGAATTTCTTCCGGTAAGCATTGTAAAGTTAACTTTGTTGGGATCTAAGATTTGCCAGGATCCAATGCCTGTACTAGAAAAGCTGCCTCATTTGAAGAATCTCCTGTTGAGTTATGCTTCATATGTGGGGGATAAACTGATTTGCTCTGCCAATGGTTTTCCTCAACTCGAATTCCTCTCTATTGAATCTTTAAATCATTTAGTCGAGTGGGAAATTGAGGAAGGTGCAATGCCACGTCTTCAGACTCTAACTTTGTCTAGAATTGACGAATTGAGGAAGATTCCAGAAGGGTTGAGGTATGTCACTGCACTCCAGAATCTGAACTTAGTAGCAATGAAGAGGCAATTTGTGGAGAGGATTCTAGTGATAGACGGAAGAGAAGGAGAGGATTTTTATAAAGTGAGCCACATACCTACCATCCGAACAATGTTCTATAATTCCTTCTCCTAGAAAAAAGAAGTTTTGGTGAGTTAATATGGGATGTATGTATAATATAATCTCTTTAATCATGTACTCTTTTTTTTCATTTTCATTGATTTTTTTTTTGTTTAACATTTGCAATTTTCCATGAGATACAATAATTAGTTTGTATCCCAAAATCAATTAAAATTCATGGACTTTTTTTTCTCCTGCACCAAATTGAAATTAGTGTAATGGACAAAATGGTCTCCGAATTATTAGTAAAAGGGATAAAATGGTTATTGAGCTTTCAATTGGGACAATTAAGCCCTTTGATTTGGGACAATTTAACCCTTTCAATGGCCATTTTGTCCGATTTTGTCAAACTTTGAGGGTTATTTTGTCTGTCAATTTAGAGTTATTCACTTTTTTCATTTCACGGCACCAAAGTCCATTCAATGAGGGGTTAAATTGTTCCAAAATTGATAATTTGAGGGCTTAATTGTCCCAATTGAAAGTTCGGGAGTCATTTTGTCCCTTTATAGTTCGAGGCCCATTTTGTCTACCATGCCAACTGAGATTCATGGTCTAGGAGGATAAAATTCAAAGCAAAACGTAAGCTTAAGATTATTCCATAACCATTATGATATGGGAGGTCACAAATTTGGGTTTGTTTCTGGCAGGTTTTATGAAGTGATGATGGATGACTTTCAGGGGGCGTTTGGTTAGGATCACCCCCTAAATCAATAGTGATCTAAGGTCACCAGTGATGCAAGATCACTGGTGATCAAAGATTACATGGGTTTATGGTGGTAATCCAGATCACCTTTAGAAGGGTGATTAGGGGGTAATCCGGATTACCACACCAAACCAAAAAGTATAACCAAACGGGGTGATTTAAGATCACCTGCCAAGATCACCACGGGTGATCAAAGATCACCCCCAACCAAACGCCCCCTCAGGATCTATCAACAGTATTTTCAAATGCGTTAATCAGATGAGAAAATTGAGTACGACTTCATATACCATTCTAATTAGGTCTGGAATTTCTGGATTTCTTGTATTTTCTATTTCATCTATGTAACTTTTTGGTCACCGTTGAAATTATATCTTTGGGAGTGTATTATAATAGAGCATGAATAGGCCCAAATTATTTAATTAGTAGAATTCAATGGTTAGTTGTTGTTGATATCTTGAGATTAATCAAGAAATAAGATTGGGTTTATTTAATGCCACTTTTTGTGTAGGAAATAGGAAAATTGAAAGTTTTACACCAAAAGTTTTGGATTATTTTCATACTATGGTCACCATTGACGACACTCCAAGTAACTGGGGTGTTGCTTTTCCTTACTCCAAATAATTTGGATAGGTATTTTAGAATACCTCATATATGACTTAACATATATGATAATTGTGACTTAACATATATGAGGTATTCTAAAATACCTCATTTCATCTGACCAAAAAATAATAATAATAGGTAAATTATACAATACACTACTGAAATCCCATAATCCCACATGATACATGAATGGAATGATTATTTGTACATGAAATTATTGGTCCGTATGATATTCTTATGTATAATAGGTAAATTATACAATACACTACTGAAATCCCATAATCCCACATGATACATGAATGGAATGATTATTTGTACATGAAATTATTGGTCCGTATGATATTCTTATGTACAAGCTATCATTCAATCAATCATCCAAACATAACTTGAAAGTTGAAACCATTTTCTCATTGTCGTGACCACCTATCCAAATTATTATGGCTTAACTCACCATGATTATCTTGAGACTATGGCTTGAGTGAAAATCTAGAAGGGTGGCAGAAATAGAGGAAGGTGCAATAACTAGTTTTAAATAATTGGTCCATAGTCTGAAATTGTGGAGTGCTTCTAGTTCCAAAAGGATTATGTGATTTTGTTTGATTAAAAAAAATGCCGAAGATCAGCAACGAGGGAATCACCTGGATTTGTTTATCTTTCTAAATCATACTTTGTTTCGTATGATTTTCTTCCATTGTTCAAGCAAAAGTGCCATTCACGTTTAATAATTTAAAAACAAATAAAAAAAGGAAAAAAATTCAATTCAAGAAGGTTAGACTATAAGTTGTTGGTCCCCAACTATATATAATATAGTACCACCCAAGGCATCCCTTAACCATCCCTCAATTTACATAAAATTTGATCCTAACAATCTTTTTTCTTCCAAAATTTCCAAAATTCCCGGTATATTCTTGAGAAATGGCTAGCAGCAGGCACTTTGCAGTTTTCATCTCATCACTTTTGCTTCTCTCATTAGCCTTCCCTTCCATAGCTTCTCAAGAAGAGAATAATAAAAGTGAGGTAGTGATTGAAGGAATGGTCTATTGCCAGAGCTGTGATTACAATGGAACACAGTCTTTGTCAAAAGCAGTACCAATTGCTTCAGCTAAAGTTAATGTAACCTGCAAAAATGAAACCAATCAAGTTAGCTTCAATAAGGTTTTTGAAACGGATGGAGGCGGTTACTATTTTGCGGAGCTCAAAGGGTTCCAAATGAGCCACTCTCTTTTGGACCATCCCATGCAATCTTGCAGTGTCAAGCTTGTTTCTTCACCTGATGAAAACTGCAACATCCCCACCAATGTTAACAATGGAATTGATGGCTCCCCACTTCGTTATGAAGGTAAGAGACTGAATGGAACGGGTTATGATTCTGTTATCTATGCTGCAGGTCCCGTTGCTTTCCGACCAGCTCAATGCCTTGCTCCATCTCCTTAATATGTCACTACTGCTTGTCTTCAACCTGGATATAATTACCATTCTTGGTTCTGGTTCTTCTGATAAATCTTAATTAACAAAGTGTATCCATCTATGTTTGTAAAGTGTTCTATTTCTCAATAGCAAAAAAAAAGTGTTCTATTTCTTTAATAAATTAAGCTCTGCTTTGCCACAATCACTATATGGAAATATAATTCTCACTTTTTTGAACTGTTTAGACAAGTTATGGGTATGAATATCTAATGCACAAAGAACTCCAACAAAGATCAAAGTGAATGGCAAATGGCAGTAATAACATTATATCAAGTGAAATCGGTAATTTACTTCGCATAAATGCCAATTTGCAATTAACTTTTTTTTTGGATCAAAACGCACCATAAAGTTTTATTTTTATATCACTTTGCACCCTCCGTCACGGTAGGACGACAAACGACTTCATCATGGCGTCCGACGTGGCATGCCACGTGTACATAAAAGGACATGTGGCATGCCATGTGTTAAAAATGCCACATATCACGTGTCATTTTTTGTCCACGTGGCATGCCATGTCGGACGGATCCGTTTATCCTACCGGACGAAAGGTACAAAGTGGCATTTATGTCAATTTACTCCTTTTAAGGTATTTGGGTTAATTGAATTGTTCTGAAATCATCTTGCCACAATCTACTGGCAATCTCAAGAGTTCACACACTTTTTACATATCCAAGCTCACACATCAACTAAAAAAAAAAAACCACCGTTGACAATTGTTTCGTGAAACACACTTTCGAACAAGTTGTGTTTTTTTACATCAGATGATAATGATGATGATAATAGTAAAGTGATTTTTAACTCTTTTTGCCTCTATCAGCAACAGATTATGGCATCAACAAACATCTTGATTTGAAGTTAGCAAATAAATTAATAATAATAGATTAAAGGGCAGACCCAAGAATATTGTGTCTATTGTGTTTGGTTACGTTCAACATATTGTGTCATGTATAATCACTAATTAAAACTACTTTGAATAAATCTTCACAAGCAAACTATTGGAATTGATTACATTAATTAATGGATTAATATGTTAAACATATTCTATCCATAGTTTAAACCACTTTGAAGGGGGTTAATAGATTTAAAGGCATAATACCAACATTTGAATTAAGACTATTGGATTGGATCTTTCTTCATGCTCAGGGTGTTTTAATTTCCTGCTAGGTTTGAACAGGCTTTGCTAATTCTGATCTGGGTTTTCTTGTTTTGGCCAAGTTACCCCCTGCTTTTTGAAGATCATTTTCCCTTTTTTTATTGAGGTAAGCAAATTTATAGTGGAGTTTCTGTTTCTGGGTAATGAAGATTGCATGATATTTTTGTTAATGAGAGAATTAGTAAATGGTAGTAAAAGTTGTTAATTGATGTCTTGCTTTGCTTTTAAGTCATTCCTCCTCTTTCCTTTCCTATTATAGAATAATAATAGTAACATTACTTTTTCTCCTACAGCTGCTAGCAGTACCAGATTAATTTTTCTCCTCTCAAAATGAATCTCTTTCATCCCTCCTTTACTCTTGAAAAAGGGTAAAAGTAGAGTTGAATCTGACTACTGGTGCGAGGAATCCAGTTTGTACACTTTAGGTGTGGCAATTCGACCCAGCAGTGGGTTTGGCAATTTTGCACCCAGTTGAAGCTAATATATTCGTAGAAATTTCCCAATGGCAGAGGCTATTGTATCCATAGTTCTTGAAAGATTGTTGGATTTACTTACTCATGAAGCAGTGTTCTTGCAAGAAGTTGCTGAGGAAAAGGATCGCTTAAAGGCTGAACTAGAACGGATGAAAAGTGCCTTGAAAGATGCAGATCGAAACCAAGACCAAAACGAGCTTAGCCGCACTTTGGTGAAACAAATCAGAGAGCTTGCTTATGAAGCTGAAGATGTTATCGACACTTACATCCTTGAAGTTGCACATCAAAACACTGCCAACTTTCTCACCAGAGCGTTCCAGCGGTTGAGGCGCTCTCATCTGCACACAATCGGGGAACAGGTCAGAGCAATCCAGACTAAGCTTGACGACATTTTCAAGAGCCTTCCGGCGTATAGAGAGATATCTGGTGAAGGAGAGAGCTCTGCTTCTAGTTCCAGGCAGCAGCTGTTTAGAAGAACATATTCACATGTTGAAGAAGAGTTTGTTGTTAGCTCGGATGGTATCACAAGGGAGGTTTTGGCTCAGTTGATGAGAGAAGAAGATAGTTTTCGTGTTGTTTCCATTGTTGGCATGGGCGGCATAGGTAAGACCACTCTTGCAAATAAACTATACCATCATATTGATGTGGTTAGACATTTTGATTATCGTGCTTGGGTTTTCATATCTCAACAATGCATGAGAAGAGAAGTTTTCCTTGAGATCCTAGTACAAGTTCTGTCTCCTTCTAAGGAATATAGAGAGCTAATGAATAATATGGGAGATGATGAGTTGATGAGAAAACTTAGAGATGTCTTGGAAGACAAACGATACTTAGTGGTCCTTGATGATATCTGGAGTATAGATCAGTGGAACATTCTTAGACATGCTTTTCCACTGGGAAAAAAGGGAAGCAAGATTTTATTCACAACACGCATCCAGGATGTGCCTTTACTTGCTGATCCATCGGGCTCCCCAGTTGAGCTACCACTTCTTACAGATGGTGAAAGTTGGGAGCTTTTCAAAAGGAAAGCATTTCCAGGAGAAGGGATGTCAAAGTCCTCTCATGCTTGCACAAAAGAATTTGAGAAATTGGGAAAAGTCATGGTAAGAAAATGTGGAGGTCTACCTTTAGCAATTGTTGTGTTGGGAGGCTTGCTAGCAACAAAAAGTTCACTAGCTCAGTGGGAGATGGTTCAAAGAAAATTCAATGCACACTTAAACAAGTATGGGGCAGTGAATGGAATTTTGGTTTTAAGCTACCATGATTTGCCACTTTGTTTGAAACCATGCTTCTTATACTTTGGCCACTATCCAGAAGATTGGGAGATCTCCAAAAAGGAACTAATTCGACTATGGATTGCTGAAGGTTTCATTTCACCACCACCATTAGGAAGTGAGGGACTACTGATGGAAGATGAAGCAGAACAATGCCTTGAAGAGCTTAAAAACAGATGTTTGGTTCAAGTTGGCAAGAAAGACCGTACAGGAAAGGGTACGAAAACATGTCGCATTCATGATCTCCTGAGGGACTTGTGCGTGGAGAAAGCTCGAGAGGAGAACTTTTTGGGTATTATTCATCCACCATCAGCATCTGGTGTAAGCGACAGTCCTCATGTGAACTTGGCAGAATCTAAGGAACGACGAATTGCTATTCATCCCAGCAAAAGGCGTGTTTGTTTGGAAGGAGAACATCCAAAATTACGTTCTCTATTCCTATTTCACAACGAGGGAATAATAGAACTAGATATATCAAGATGCAATAACTTCAGACTCTTAAGGGTCTTGAACCTTGAGCAGAGGTATATCCAACGTAGTTCCCAGTGGCATGTGTCAAATGAAATTGGAAATCTTTATCATCTGAGGTATTTGAAGCTAATATGTTCAGCTCAGATTATTTTGCCAGAATCTATCAGCAAATTGAAGAGTTTACACACTTTACACCTTGAATGTTGGGATTTATTAAGAATAACTCCTGAAGTTCTGATGATGTTGGAACGAATAAGGCATTTTTCAGCAGAAGTACGCAGGTCGGTCACAGAGACTAGTGAGGGTTCCCTTGAGGGAGTAAATGTCTACTTGCAGCCAATGGATACTTCAAAAAATATCGAAACACTGAAGTACATCATGGTGGATGAGACTTTTATTGGAAGTAACGCGATACTAAGCTTGACTAATGTAAGGAGTTTAGGAATAATTTTTAAGAGATCAAGAGATGTCGAGCCTGTTCTGCAATCAATGATCAAGTTAAACTGCCTGCGGTCATTGCACATGGGTCCATCAAATAATAATGTTGCATATCTGAATTTGGAACCACTTTCTCATTGCCTTCAACTCTCCAAACTATTCTTAGAAGGGAGGATACAAGGTGATCCACATTCTCTTTTGAAATTTCTTCCGAAAAACATTACCAAGTTAACTTTGGGAAGCTCTCAGATGTCGGTGGATCCAATGGGTGAACTGGAAAAGCTTCAGCACTTGAGGATACTGCGGTTATGGGATATTGCATATTGTGGGACTAAACTTATTTGCTCTGTGAATGGATTTCCTCAGCTTGATTATCTTGAGATGGAGTATTTACCAAATCTACAAGAGTGGGAGATAGAAGCAGGGGCAATGCCACGTCTAAGGAGTCTTAATCTGTTCAATTGTCCGATACTGAGGATGCTTCCAGCAGGGTTGAGGTACATTACTACTCTACAGGAAATGGATTTATCTGAAATTCCCTCGTCATTGGCAGATAGGATTCAAGGGATAAATGGAAGGGAAGGAGAGGATTTCTTTAAAGTTCGCCATATACCCTCCATCAAAATTTCTGCGCTCTAGGTGAGATTATTATCTTATATATCCATGATAATTCTTTTGTTTTCATTTTGTTCCTCTATCTAATCTTTTCCCCTATACAAGAGTTGATCATGTAACCATTTTCCTTCTTGGCGTGTAGGTAAATCTATGCTTGTTTGAAAAACACAATGCAGAAGATCAGCATTGTTTGATTACAATGGAACACAATCTGTCGAAAGCAGTACCAATTGCTTCAGCTAAAGTTAATGTAACCTGTCAAAATGTAACCAATCAAGTTAGCTTCTATAAGGTTTATGAAACTGATGGAGGCGGTTACTACTTTGCAGAGCTCAAAGGGTTCCAAATGAGCCACTCTCTTTTGGACCATCCCTTGCAATCTTGCAGTGTGAAGCTTGTTTCTTCACCTGATGAAAACTGCAACATCCCCACCAATGTTAACAATGGAATTGATGGCTCCCCACTCCGTTATGAAGGTAAGAGACTGAACGGAACGGGTTATGATGCTGTCATCTATGCTGCAGGTCCCGTTGCTTTCCGACCAGCACAATGCCTTGCTCCAACAAAGAAATCTAATTCTCACTTTTTTGAACTGTTTAGACAAGTTATGGGTATGAATCTAATGCACAAGTACTCCAACAAAGATCAAAGTGAATGGCAAATGGCAGAGATACATTATAGTATCTACTTTACATCCCAAAGTTGCCATGTGAACAAACAAGATACAAATTTCCATACACTCCAAAGTTGGGTTACATTTCAAATAAATCTGCCAGATCATGATAAAGACTTGAGCAATCACTAGCACAATCAAAGAACTTATTTCCCTAGAACTAGAAATCCAATGGCATTCCAAACATCTTATTTATGTCATCCATTGCTTCTTTTGTAAACACAGTTGCCTCAAATAAATCGGAATCACTTGATCTGCCAGATGATTTTGGAGGGGGCTGTCGTTCTTGATGTTCCAAATCCTCATCAGGAAGTATAGAAAACCCGGCAAGATCTTGTTTCTTACTAACTGGTGCTCTGTCCTGCTGCTTTCTCTTTGCCCTTACAAAATCTATGGGCTTTCCAAACATGTTATTGATATCATCCATAGCCTCCTTCAAGTTAATTGTTGGCTCTACTAAACCATGGTGGCAAACATTTTCTACTAATGGCTCATCTAAAATGGTCGAGCCAACAAATCTATGAACCACGGTATCCTCTCTAAGCCTCATTCGACGTGCACTCTTTGCATCAACATCATCTGAACTTTCAGGAGAATGATCATTAGGACTTGGGAAGACGAACACATTTCCTTGTGAATTTTTAACCTCAATCTGTTCTGAGTTATCATTCTCATCATTTCCCTCCTCAGCCTCACTATTTCCTTCATCATCAACATATATTTTGAATGGTTCCTCCTGAGGCTGACAAGTCTGTGGTTTACCTAGACCCCCCATTTCTTGAGGTTGAATTGAGGAGTTCATTCCACTGTCCAAATTTTCATCAAACACCTTAAATCCTAAGTTCCGACTATGATCTTCTTTTGGTTGCATTTGGCGTGATCTTCTCCCAATAGGAGCTGTCTCTAAAGGTTCTCTAAACATGCTATAAATTGCATTCATTGCCTCCTTTGTGTTTATAGTAGGTTCCACTAGTCCATGATGGCATGCATCTTCTGCTACAGATTTACCAACAATAGCAGTATCAACAAACTTCACCACAACCGTATCATCATTCCCTACCTTCCTCGGTTTATCCAACTCTCTTCCCTCAACTATGCATATGCGTTCATTATTTTCTTTTGACTGGGTGATCTGAAGAGGCTTCCTGGCAGTTTTTCGTTCCTGGCACTGCAAGCACATGATCACACAGTCAGATTGTGACAAAAGACAATGAAACCAAGTAATCTAGCGAACCTAACACAAGGATTACCTGGATTTTCTTCTTTTTATGTCTCTCCATACGATTAAGGAATTGCTCATATGACTTTTGCAACTCATCCATCGGCTCTGCAAGGCTGTTAAACAGTTGATAGAACTAAATAAAGCACTAGTTTGAATCCCAAAGTTGAAAGTACACATATGCAACATAAAAATAGCATATTTCATGGTTTCATTGTATGTTGAGTTGAAAGTTAAAACCTTTGCTCCGGTTGAGTTTAGAGTCATACAGAATGAAAAATAGTCCCAAGAAATTGCAAAATCTCTTCTTTGTGACCAGTTAATCTCACTACTTCAACTTATCAATCTAAATTTTTTCCTGAAAATTGTAATTCAAAGCTCCATTTGAATACTAAAAACAGAACTCCATACACCATATCTTTAGAAATGGCAAAAATTCATTTTGCCCAAACTAGAACTAGCTTACATCAATTAAATAAACAAAATGCAACTAACAAAAGAGGCAGCTCATTTAAACTCAATTTGCTCAGTATCCGTTGATTAATGCATTATTCCAGTTTTGGACTGTAAATTGACATTCCTAAGCTTCCATATTTTAGGAAATCAAACAATTAAATCGATTTAGAGATCATTCATAGTATTTTCAAAGTGAAAAAAAAAAAAAAAAAAAAAAAAAAAATTGAAAAAAAAAATCCTTACATTTTGAATCTCCCAAATGGTACATTTTTTCAGCCTGATCAAATTTCTTGATCTTCTCATAGTAAAGAGCATAAGCCTGGTAGTACAATGACCGTTTTGTCCCTATATTGTTCATCTCCATTCTTCTCAATAGAACACTCGGATCATCCACAAAATCCATCTACACCAAAATAAACCAATCAAAATAACTTCTTTCCAATAAAGAACATAACCCAAAATCAGAAAAGGAAAAAATGGGTTTTCATTCAATTATTACCAAGTGTAACCAAACGCGTAGGTAGCGTAAATCATTACGGTAATGGCGATCGGATTCGAAAGACTGGGTACATTTCTGCAAAAACCGAGGGAGCTTCTCTTTTAAAATCTCAGGAGGAAGTGACTCTTTCATTTTCTTAATTCCTCTGTATAAGAAAATCTAAGTTCAGATAAACAATTTGAAAATCAAAGAGAAAAGGAAAGTAGAAGCAGAGAGAGAGAGAGAGAGAGTACCGAAGCCATGGGAGAAGTGGGTCTTTGCCAGAGTAAGATTTGATGTCGGAGATTAGTGAAGAGAAGAGATTGCTATCTATTGTCTCGTTTTTTTCTGCCATTTTTGTATTTTAGCTTTAGTTTCAGAGAGAGGAAAGCCCAAAGAAATTGGAAAAGTAAAGTCAGAAATTATTGTTGAGAGAAAGAGAGTGAAGCGTTTAGGGTTTTGGAAGCAAAGAAGCAGGAGAGACAATGAAGAAGGAATTTTAAAAATTTTTAGAGATGAAACGACAGAAAGCCCGAGAAAGGGGAAAAATGAGATTTTCAATTTGAAAGAGGAAAGAGAGGGAAAAGCTTTATACTTATAATATGATTTTAACAACAAAAAAGGTTAAATTCCCAACTGAGGGTTAATATTTCTGTATTTGTTCCATTTGATCCTTAACCTTTCAATATGATCAAATTAAGAATCTAGCTTTCTAAAATAAATAAATAATCTTCAAAAAAATCTTCCAAAAAATAATCAAAGAGTCCGATATCTTCGAAGCTCCAATACATTGGCATCTACCATTTTATGTTCTACAATCCCATATGTATTGTTCACCTCCTCTTGCTCTGTCTTTTCAATATTCAGATCGTACTAAAAATTTCTCAAGAGCCCGTATAACATAATAAAGTGGTTATTGATTAACTAAACCCTAGCCCGTATATGCTAATTAATAAATATTTATAAATAAAATATATAAAGTAGTACTAGTATATTTTTTTATACTAATATCATTAATGGTCATTTTACATCTTAATCTTACGGCCATCATTGTTTCCACTTAGCACATATCTTCCCACTATCGATTATATATTATTTGTATAGTATTAGTACCTAGCTAATTTAATCATTACAATAGCTAATCTCACGATTTCAGTCTAAAAGGAGCTAATCCCACAACTCTACTAACGAGTAACGACCCATTAATGAAGTGACCTCTTCTGTCTTCATTAAGTGAGGCAAGATCTAAATCATCCATGAGATAATATCTCAAAAGTAGAAAACATCCTCCTTAATATAAACATTTATCTATACTTGAATGTGTGTTGAAAATGGTAGTCCATTGCGACTTTAACCTCATTAACCTTATTATATATTAAAATTACGTTAAGAGAAATATAAATGGAAAATTATACCATACACTGTCACTGGAGTTTAGCAGACTACACATACGAGATCTAAGGGTTGACATATGTTCTTTAGGGAATAGTTTTGAATATTAAAAACAAAATTAATTCAGAAAATGTGTATGTGTCAAGTCCTCAGCCCGCTTGTGGAGTCCAAAATTTACACTGTCAGTGTACTCAAAATATGATTTCAATTTTAGTTTTTATTTTTTTTCATGGTATAAATTAATGAAATACTTATAGTGCACTGCCCCTTCTTCAAAATTTTCAATGTTTATACACGTGACATGATTTTGAACATTCATATATAGTGCGATCTCATTCGTCAAATACATTTCTTATCTATTTATAGTGATAAACTTATCTAGATAAAGATGAACTTACTATATTTTTCATCTCTCCTCACCTTATCCAAGCAAAAACTCACCATTCTCATTCGTTCTGCAAGTCCCCTCTTTTCATTTCTTTTCCCTAAAATAGCTTTTCCAGTCAACCCATCTCCAAAAGTCGTCTAGGATCCGAAACCTCTTTAGACTCATTCAAACTGGTTGAAGTGCTTTTAAAATGACCCCACCAACTCTTTTTTCTAGCTACGCTACTGTTAATATCTCAATAGATGCTGCAGACTTAGTAATACTAAAGACTATCAAACTTTCAAATATGATTAACAAGGGTCAACAGTAATTAGACCAGAACTAATTGAAATTGTAAAGTAATCAAGTGGCTGGACTTTAGACGTTAAGTGGATGTGCAACACAAGCATAATAGAGACCAAATTGCATGTATAGTGCTAGCAAGACTAGGCTCAACAACGTTCGCTGTGGATTCAATTAACTATGATCTAACTCAAACGGTCTATAGAAGCAGCAAGAATTTACAATTGTTGGAGAGGAAGATAGCATTTGTGTATTCCAGACCTGCCAAAGAAATATACCTAGCAAATATTAAAGACGATTCTTACCTGCAGACGACGAGCCCAATCGGTAACTCCGATGATGAATCCATTGCAAGGCAATGACGTTTAAGTTCCCCATCCAATGGATGAACTCATCCAGCAACATATTGAAGATGGTTGCACCACAAATAACAACAGAGAAGGCCAGAGGATACAACTCAGGAGGAATCCCCCTTCCATCCCTAATGATCAAGGGCATGAAGGACATAAAGAAATGAGTGTGAATAGGAGACTAATACAATTCAATCTATCCATCCTACCCTGTTTTAACTCATACACGTCCAAACATAAGCCTGTAAAGGAAGACACAACGTACATTACAATCCAGAAACTCATAAAAAAGCCTTGTTTGAAGTCGCACAAGGATTCAAAGTCATTGCTAAACCTGCCGCATCAATCAACGTAAACATACACAATACTATCACTTTGCAGATTTTCGACCTCCAATGAGTAGTGGCGGAGCCAGAAATTCTATGTTAGGGGGCCGAGATATATGTATCTGCACATATAGTCAAGTCCATGGAATTAGGGATGGCAAGGGGCAGATCGGGGCGGATTTTTGGTTGCCTCGAACACGACCCGACCATATAAGCACTTAACTTGCCCCCGATCTGACCCGCCCTCGAGTTATAAAATTGGCTACCGACCCCAATCCGAATTAACAATATATATAACCACTTCCGACCCGACCCGATCTGAAAATTCAATATTATAATAATTTTAATTTAATTTTCATATAAATTACATATTTTTAACAAAAATAAATCATAATTACGTATAAATATATCATATATTTTACATTAACATAAGCAAATATCCTTAATTAGTATAAATAACACATTTATTTAAATAAATTACAAATATATTTATAGGAATTAAAAAATAAAAAATAAATATTTATATATACCCAGGTCGGATCAGGGTGGGTCGAAACCCGTCGGGTACGGATTAAATTGTCATCCCTACATGGGATATATATATATATATATGTATGTATATATATATATATATGTTTTATAATAGAAAAATAATTTTCGTACAAATATTCCTTTTCGAAAGAAAAGTCTTGTAACTTTTCTTTTTATGAGACAAGAAAAATCTTATAACTAAATGGATACTCAAAAAGAAAAATTACAATTAAGATACAATAAAGATCTAATTAATAGTACCTTACTGAATGAAGATCGGCTCGGAATTGGCAGTCTGAAATCGTAGTAGTGCCTTTAATTTTCTTTTACCGTTCTTATGTAGCAAAAAAAAAAAAAGAATAGTTAGAATTATCAATTATTTGCTCTCATAAATTCATATAACAAGATGATACTCCATCCGTTCCTTTTTAATTGTCTCTTTCTCTTGTTCTTTTTTAATTGTCCCTCATATTTTCTTTCCAGAAATACCTTTCTTGAAACATGAGTTTAATTAAAAGGTCAAACATGCATTTAATTTGAGAGAAGCAATGACTTAAGGGCATTATAGAAAGATTAAGTGAAATTGTAATAGAATTTAAGAAATTAACTGAAATTAACTACTTTTCTTAAAGAAATTAAATCGGTTAAAAGAGACAATTAAAAAGGAACGGAGGGAGTAATTCTTAATTCTTTAAAAATTAATCGGTATAAAAGAAGACTAATTAAAGCTTATATTACCATAATGACTATTAATCTAGTGAATCAAATTGATTTTATCGTATTGCTAGAATATTAGTAGGCTTGATTTTTAATCTTAATTTTCTTTACTAGTTCACAAATTGGGAGTAATTGTTCTTTTTAGAACCATTTTAGTACATATTTTTTTGGGGGCAATTGATTGTTTTTGGTATTATAAAACTCAAAATTATTATATGCTAAATACTATGCTAAACACCATATAGGAAAAATTTTGCAAAATTCTTGGGGACCGTGGCCCCCTTGTCTAAATGTGGCTCCGCCACTGCCTACAAGCAGCCTTCCTTCCCGCCGTCGTCGCCAAGAGCTGAGCAGTGTCATCCTCATCGGCCATTGGAGTGCAGTCGGAGGATTTTGGAGCGCGCGGGTTGGAGTAATGTTTGAAGGTTATCGACGATTGAGGTTTTTGATTTTCTAATTTTGGATAATTATTTGATACACTGACATATAAATTTTGGACTCCACAAGTGGGTTGGGAGTTGACACTTACCCATTCTATATACTACATATTATTTGAATAAACAAATGGAAATTATTAAAAGATCCCTACCAAGATTAATGAGGAGCGAGAGAACTAATTTTTTTCGTCTTTTCCCATTTGGCCGATTACTTAAATATCCTAACTTTTGATTCTTGAGGTGATTAAATAACTAGATTTTTGGGTCATTTCTCAATTGACTTTAATAGAGTACTGGAATTACTAAAAGATTCATACCCCGAATTAATGATAAGCTGGGTGCAATTACTAAAAGATCTCTATCCCAGATTAATGATGATAATGATGAGCTGGAGAAGTAATCTTTTTCGTCTTTACCTACTTGGTAGATTACTTAAATGTCCTAAACTTTAATAAATTAGTGAAATTACTAAAAGATTCCTACCAATGCTTGCTTTTGGAATTAGAGAACTTATTTTTTTTCGTCTTTTCCTACTTGGCAGATTACTTAAATGTCCTAACTTTTGATTCTTGAGGGGATTAAATAAGTAATCTTTTTGGTCATTTCTCAATGGACTTGAATAGAGTAGTGGAATTAATAAATGATCCCCATCAAGGATTGATGATGAGCTAGAAAACTAACATTTTTCGTCCTTACCTACTTGGCAGATTACTTAAATGTCCTGATTTTTTATTCTTGAGGGGATTAAATAACTAAACTTTTTGGTCATTTCTCAATTGACAAATGACTCAAAAAGTCGCATGTCATATTTCTTTATTTCCTTCTTTCCCCTTACTTTTTTGGTAATTACAAGATTTCTATAACCAGATTTAGTTAATTGCACCGTCCCATTTGTCAATTCTACAAGTGCTACATTTATTGACTTTGTTTTTTTCCGTCGATTATTTTTTGAAAAATCTGTACCTTAAAATAGGAAATAGAACAATCCCAATAAACACGTCAAAGCACTGTCTCCATTTTAAATTTACGACGAAAATCTTTTAATATATGCATGGTGATAAATAACGATTCTAAAAAAAGAACACCCGTAGGGCCGATCAACTTGTTTTTAATTAATTTTGTTTTTAAAATTCAAAAACTATTCCCTAAATAACACATGTAACCCTTAGACTCTGTATATATAGTCTGATAAACTACATTGACAGTGTATGTTATAATTTTCCTCTAATTTTAATTCCTTTTATAACCGTCCTCCATGCGCCATTTTTAGTTTTTTTTTTTCAAATATAATAAAAAATCGGTCTTTCAATAATGACTACAGTACGCCTTTTGAGTTTTGAGTTTTTTCTCCGGACCATGATAAATATAGTATAAAACAAATTTTGGGAAATGATTTTTTTTTTTGCCAGAAATTTTGGGAAATTATTAACTTTACTATAAATAAATAAATTTATTTTATATTACCTTTTAGTATTTTGAAGAACAAAATGATTGGATTTTGTTTTTTTATTCCAACCCGATATTCAAAATTTTGCTCTAACTTTTTTTTGCTAATCATGAATATAATATTGAAATGGACTACACAATAGAAAATAGCCCTCTCATTTCCCATAATCTCATCCTGTCCATCCTAGAATTTCCCATAATCTCATCCCATCCATCCTAGAATTCGAACACGAGACCTCCCGCAAGTCCCAAACTTTAACCGCTCGATTGTCCCCTTGGGGACAAAATTTTACTCTAACTAATCCGGTTCGACCCGCGTCACACTCTAATTAATTATACCGTAAAAAGAAATTATGTGAGTAACATATAATTAGACATTTTCAATTAACTAAGAATTTGACAAATAAATTCTACAGAATTATATTGAAGAACATAAGAAGCGTATACATCCTATTAAATTTTTAGCATAGGTGATGAATAAAGATACCAAGGAAAAACATCATTCATAGTCTAGAAATTAGATTTTTTTTTTTTTTTGGTGAAAGTAGAAATTAGAATAATTTCTATAATATCTTTAATTAATCGGGAATAATTTCTATACATACCCTCTTAACTCCAAACTTGCACCTCCTCTTTCACTAAATACATGCTTTTTTGTGATATTTTGCCATTCTGCACAAGCAATTGCCAAGAAGCTATTTTGCTTCAAAATACTACACATGCCTACCGACGAAGCAAAAATCATACAAAAATGAAACAAGGTGAACAGAAGAGACATTTGCTAACAAAACACAGTAATGCTATTTAATCAGCACTCAAAGTAATTGCCGAAGCTGCTGATTTTCTTTCCTGAGAGACTTGACCTCTTCCATTAGTTGAGCTTGGTTTTCAAGAATGGAGCTCATCACACGGGACATTTCCATCTGCCCAATGATTCACAAATTAGACAGAGAATATTCATCTTAAGCCGAATAATACACAGAGAGAGAGAGAGGTAAAAGAAGCAGATACCTCCTGCATGTGGAATTGTCTTAATATTTCGATATGGAGGTTCCTCATATCTCCATGAATGGATTTCTGGAATGAATCAAGGGTTTCTTCAAGTGTACGTTGAAATAGCTGAAGAGTAAAGTTACTTCCTTGCTGGGAATCTGCTTGAGGAGCCTTGTGGGGTTGTAATGTCCCTCCCTGTGTCAGAATTAATGCAACATTATTAATGAAGAAAACTATAAAATCACCGAAACTTATAATTTCCTACGAGCATGCCTTCATTCACATCATGTATGAAAGCAGAATATTTGAAACAGCGAAAGCATCTGTGATGACCAAGCTGGAGGATTGCTCAAGCTAGACCACCACTTTTATAACAAACTGACATAATAAATTAAGATATAGAAAAACTATTTAACCAAAAAGATTTCATACATTCATAGCCGGCAGATTTCCTGATTCCACAGCAGCCAATGAATCAGACCTTGACAACAAGTTATTCAAAAGCTCTTCCCTGGTTTCAGCTCCTGTTTTCTTTGTTTTCGGAGAAGCCACCAAATGGGATGTTCCATCACTGAACGCAGATGTAGTACTAATTCTCTCAGCATATGTTGAAAATCTTCGAGGTGTTGCTAAAGATGCTAGTTTGGGTGAGTCGAGGCTGCCTGCTCCAGTAATGCTTTTTGAACCTAGAGACAAAGAAGACATGGAGCTGGAGGATAAGTGTTCAGGAAACCCCAATGAAGTCTCATGATTTGAAGAGTTGTCTCTCGTGCGCAAGTTCTCATAGCTCAGGTTAGAACTTGTTAACGAGCTAATACTTGTCTGACTTAGTGTTGAAGACTGATCTTGTCCAGAATAAATAGAACCTGATGTCAGACCACCAGAAGCCTGCAACCCAAAACGAGATGGCAGCTGACGAAGGTGGGCAAATTTATCAGAAATCTTCTCTCCACCCCAAGCTTCTGGAGGAGTGATGGAGGTCTCTTCACTCTTGGAAGATGGTGTCGGAGTAGATCCCAATGCTGTAAAAGATCTTGAATCATCCTGTACAAATACGCAGAAGTACACAAACATCTTTATGTGGGACAAACTGAACACTTGTTACCAAAATTCACTAGGAAAACCAAATTAAGTACCAATACCATTCCTATGGCCCAAGAAAGCATGGGGTGATGGCTAGAAAATAAAACTCATGATAAGTAATTCATTAAGGGAAATTAAGATTATCATAAAAGAAAGGCTTTTTCAGGCAATAACAAGTTCTCTGAATGATATATCTAGGAATACTCAAAACATGCCAAACCAATACGTCGACATGTACTAAGACACAGTTGATATGTTGGAGTTGATACACACTCATAATGCACATAAAACATAATGCACAAATGGATGCCATATTCACACTCTATGTGAAAATGAGGACTGGCTAGAGTGCTTACACCAAATCATAACTTCATGAAGAGATCTAGAGTGATATCCTAGAAAGAAAAATAAAAATAAATATGCCATGCAGTGCGTCAATTTTCTGTAATAAAAATGAATAAAACCTGTCGAGACGTTGAGCCGGACTTCCAATCAAATATTGGGTGATCACTGGCTCCATCATCTGCAAAAGCAAACCTCCTGCTAGAAGGAAACAACAGGGAAGAAGGCTTCTTTAAGCCATCATTATCATCCCACAACTTATCCAGTGAGGGTGTAATTGGTTGAACATCCACAAGAGGAGAAAACACCTCCATATCGTCCTTGAAATTGTACGTGGAACGCGGAGCATGTAATCTTGACAGTGTTCCACCTGGCCATAGATGGCTTCTATGTGGTGTTTCCTCTCTAGAAGACAGATTGAGTGTACTTGACATTGATCCACTACTACTTGTGAGAGAAGATATTTCTGCAGAAACTGAACGGCCAATAATACGAGAACCAGATACTGATGTGGATAGTGAAAGGCTTGATGATGTCACTGATGGAAGTGGATCAGGCATAAGAACTGAATCTTCCACGGCACCTCCCAAAAGAGCAGTCTCAGCAGTGCAAGTATTCTCATTAACAATGGTTGGTTTTGATCTTTGCCAGCATAAACTTGAAACAGCCTGATATATGCCTTAAACACTTAGTATTTAAAATGATTCAAGGAATTAAGGTTCTTAACATTCAAACTCATGATTGAGAACAATAAGATTTCATTAGTCTGTTCCATTTATAACAAATTCCAAGCAAGGAGGGACAGCCCATAAGACATTAATAGGGTCATTATATAACACGAACTTATGCACAAATACCATTCAAAATCCTACATCCATTTGGACTCATATGAGTTGCAAGCAAGTTCAAACAAGAAGAGGTTACTATGGTCTGGGCTTTTTTATATTATAAAAAATTCGAAACGCAAAGGAAAAGAATAAGCACCTCCGAACTGTTATAAGCGCGAAGAACGGTAAAAGGCTGTAGTTTTCCCCGAATATCATAGAACACAACTCTACCATTACTGGTGCCAGCTGCAAGTGTCCAACCATCATCTCTAAATGCCAATGAAGAGAAAGGTGCCTCATAAGAAATGAATGCTGAGGGTCTTCGAGACCCTGAATCATAAGTGTACAACTTCTTATCCAACCCAACACTAGCAATTATCTGTCAAAAAGGATAGAAGAACTTGAAACATGATAACATTTAACAAAGTTCTGCAAAATGTCCAAACCATAAAAAAGCTTCCTTTATCTCAATATTCCAAAAACATTCAGCCTATTCCTTTAGTTAAGCCTGAAAGAAGAAGAAAAAGGAGAATAAAAAGAAATACTGAGACCTTATCATTTGATGGCGAGAAGCTAATGCCAGCAGTGGGAGCAGAGTGCTGCTTCAACCAAGAAACCTGTAAAGGCAAACATAATTTTTTTTTCCAACAAGAGGCAAACAGAATTTTTTAATATGTATAAATGAGTAAAACTATTAAGAGAGATTAGAGAGAACGAGAGACCGAAAGAACCTTTGGGCTACGGCCAGTTGTATCCCACAAATGGATAGACCCATCATCACCTGCAGTCACCAAAACATGTCGACTGATCCGCGAATAATCAAGTACCCTCAGTACCTGGTCTTAAAATCCAACAAAGGAGAATTAGCTTGCAAACAAGAACTAAAACAAAACCTCTCAAATGCAAAAGAACTAAACAACCTGATTATTAGGATCTTTCAGCTCGGCAGCCCTTGCTCCAGAGGCAAGGTTGTGAAGAATGAGATCCCCACTTAGGCTGATGGAGGCCAGGTGCTCATCTTTGCAGTTATACATGACACCTGTTATTGTGCTCGTATGACCCCTCAACCATTTGATGCAGCGCTTCCTCTGCAAATCCCATATTCTTACTACTTGACCACTTCCTCCTGAACATATGTATCGGGATCCCTTGTTACTAAAGCTAATGGCTAAAATAGACTCCTGCAAGTTCAAGGGAAATTTGATTTGATAAGTTAGACTAGGGAAGATAAATTAGACTAAGAAAGCCCATTTGAACAATTCTAAAAAAGGTTTGGTGGCCTTGAAAACAATTCAAGTACAGCATTTGATTCAGTAGATGGACATCATTCTATTGCAGTGCAAAGCACCGAATATTTGAAGCAAACTTGTCCCCTCCATGTTACTTAATAAGCTCTATCCCCCTCTCTTCCTATGTCCCTACTCCCCACATTGGTGCTAGGAAATAGTGGTCCTATAAACAGAGAACCACCTGCACTTATGAAGATAAAGCAATGATATTCATATGCTATTCTTTTATACCACAGACAAAAGAGTATGCTGCACACATACATTGTTAAAGGAGAAACTTAAACAAAGTACAAGAATTAGCAACTCTTAAATTACTCTATGTTCATAATCGACTTATTTACCACATCTTCGAATAATCCATCATGATCATAGTTTCAAAAATATTTTTCATGTCCATCATCAATCAACACACATCCTATCGGCAACTTACCATTTCACCATCTATATATTTACAGTTAGAAACCTTGTAACATATACATATAGTTAGACATACACTAAACATGAAATTTAGCATGCATTATCTATGGAGAAATAGAAATTATATCTTAATCTATGAATTCATGCTGCAAACTATAACTATCAAACTACAAGTAATTAAACAAAATTCCGTACAGTCTTTGCCCATAGACAACAAGAGCAGTATTACCTCAATGTTATCTCCACTATCGGTGCCGGCAACTGGCACTGTCCCCATACTCTGCCCATTTTTCCGCCACAATGATATCTTCTTATCTTCTCCGGCACTCGCCACCACTAAATCTGCCATAACATTAACTCAGCAGAAATTAATTCACAAAAGTATATCAAAAATAAATTCTCTGCATAATTGCTAAAATTATGTAGGATTAATTCTTAAAAAAAGTTCCTAAACTTTAAAAATCCACTTAAAAAGGTAAAATGGAATGTTCAGTTTAATTAAATATACAAACTTCCACCTCATTTGCAGCAATTGAGTAGATCGTATCAACAGAAATGGTAAAAAAAATGATAGAATTTTCAACTAAAAGAGAAAAGAAAAAAGAGCTTACTAGTGTGGTTCCACTTAACCGAGTTGACAAGGCAACTCGGAGAAGGCGAGTAACTCAAAACGCAAGGATCGTTCGGCTCGAGCTTAATGTCGAAGATCTTCACGGTGTCGCCGCCGCTCGCTGCCAGTAACTCCATTGACGGATCCGATAGATTCATTATGAATTATTTTGAAAAATATTTTTTTGAAAACAAAAGAAGAAAACAAAAAACTTTTAGTATATAGTTAAAATGAAAAAAGAAATGAGAAATGAGGATATTAATAAAAATTAATTCAGCATTTTCCTTATTTGATTAAATTAGAATTTGGTGGTTAGAGTGGGAGTAAACCCTACGGGAAAGCAGAAAGAGAAAGAGAAGGGAAAAGAGGGGGCCGAAAAAAATTTAAATTTAGTGTAGAAATGATGTAAGTGGGCGCGTTTTGTAAGTTATCGTAATTATTACCCTTTTTTTCCCCTTAATTTCTTTTTTTTATTAGTACTTGTTAGTTGTTATTTTTGTTGTATTTTTTCAAGATTTTTACGCGTACGTTTTAGTATTCTCATTACAATCCTCCGTTAGTAGTCACGTTGATTAATCACTCTAATTAGGAAAATTCCACACAATCAGAAAAAAATGATCCTAAATTTGATCTCCATTCAAGTAAATTTTTCTGATCATGTAGCAAAACTCTTCTGATTAATCCAAAGTTCAACTTTGTTGAAACCAAACGAGAAAAATAACATTCTATTCATGCTCGAAGTCTTGAAGTATAATCTCTCATAATTATAATGGTCACGTTTAGATCCAATAATTCAAAGTCAAACCGCGTCAAAGCTCATAAGGGATACACTCAATATCTAATTTTTTCGTTCACAAGATTTAATCCTAAATCTTACTTAGATATTGAACTTCCACTCTATTCATAGTAGAACTACAATTTGTAACATAGTACTCTAAACAAATTTCATATTCTTCCTTGTGCATATAGTACTTTGAAGTTAGAACTGAAGTATTATACTAGGCATTAATATTATTAGAACTTTACAAACAATTCATCCATTTGATATTTGCCTTCATTAATTAATATATATACTGTGAACCAGTGACATTTTTATTGTAACAATCAAATACCTAGAATCAAGCTAATTATAAACTCCATGACAAATTTTGTCCTCGCTTTCCTTGGAAGTATCTTTGCTGAAGTCAAGTTTGATGCTAATTGGACAAAATTCACCGGCCTTCTAGTATTGGGATCAAATCAAAAGATCAAAGGAATGCAAAAACAATCTGTTTCTGACTCATTCATAGGTGGAAGAAACATCACCAATTGACTCTGTTATAATGTCCCTGACCAATGACACATCAAAATTTGTAGACATCTCCCATCTTTTGCCAGTCAAAATCAAATATAGACATTATCAAACAGGCAATGCCGCAATGGTCTTCCTTAAGCCTTAAGGTCTGGCATAATGAAGGACAAATACTCTTTAATATACCAAGAGAATAAATAAGACATTCACAACACAAGAATCAGTAGGCCTTAATTCTAACTAATCATAATCTCATAACATTTGAATGCATGCACTTCATTTTTCATCATACAAGCAGCTCGATCAGTGAATTAAGTCTCGCAAAAGAGAAAAAAATAACTTTAGAAGGCGTAAGCGGCCATTTTTTGTGTTCCAAGAACTCAAAACACAACTACAAGTTGCCAGACCATATTATCTACAGATGCACCGCAGACTAACTTGCTATAAAGAAAAGATAACCGGGGAAGGAGGAAAAGAGAGAAGAATAAGAGAGAAACACTTCCGGCTGATGCTACCCTACATAATATAGATATTGCCTGAACCAGACTGGTGAAGTTTACACCCTTCAAACAGTATTGCATAAAGCCATCACTTGCATCTACTCTGGCCAAAATTCAGAAGCCAGTGATCTTCAGTTTCAACCATTCATGTGGGGTGAAATAAAATGGATATCTGCATTGGAAAAAGGAGAAACAGTAAATCAACAAAGCCACACTGATTGATTGGTGTGGCATTTAATAACCAGACAAATAACAGATACGGGAGAAAAAAGGCATGAGAAACATATTTAACATTCACATTAAGTGCTCCAACTCTTATAACTGTTAAGAGCAAAAGCTATACTAATTATTCTAACTTCGGTTGTTTTAACATTAACATCGTTAAATGATAAAATCAAACCATAGATAGACAATCACTTCCATTCTTCTCTATTACCAGCCCTTTTGACTTTTAAACATTCTCTACCTCAATATGATCCAGACAACCCCCCAAACGGAACCCTAGGATAGACCAAAATAGATCTGAGAAGGTATTTTCCTTGGTTTTAGAACCTGGATCATCACATGCAATAATGAGAACATGATTGGCTGACAAAAGAGCTCAGTGACAATGATGATTACTATACTGACTCCACAACTTTTCCACCCAACAGCTTAGAATTACTTTCTTTTATTATATGAAAACATATTCAAACTGCTTTAGATACCTGAAATGCCAAAACTTTGGAAATCGAGATAAGAGAGAAGTAACAACCACTAATCATTAAGAATATCAAACATCATGTGCTCTTCTTACTCATGGCACATCTTTGCCATGACCACTTTGTAGTCAGCTGAAGCCATTAAATTGATTTATTCCTACACACAACCACAAAGTCGCAGACCCTAGAACAGAGTCATGGAAGGCAACACACATTATCGAATCCATGAATAAAGATATGCACTGCTGAGCACAAACACTAGGATTCACTAATCATACCACCATTGATAATAAAACGAGGAAAAGAAACAACTCCATTCAGCTGACCTTGGTAAAAATTTGTACGCCATATTATAATGAGCTGCTACCATCACATTTTAGTGGACATGAACTTTGCTTTTTTCTCTGCTGGCTTGAGAATCTGGAAAGAACACATCAGGTTTTCATCGACACTCATCATTGCACCAGCATTATCAAATTCACCACAGTAGTTTGGTGCTGAAAATATTGTAACAAGTTGCCTGTCGGCAAAGAATTCGTAACCATCCTCGACAACCTACACCAAATTAATCAGTTGAGCATTACCATAGAACAACAATAAATAGAACATGAAAGGTTAGTAAACTCAAAAACCTGATGTGCACGGCAGACAAGATCTAAATCTTGCTTCGTTAAGAATTCTGACACTGTATCTGCACCAAAGGTGTATGAAACTCCTCTGTCATTCATTCCCCATCCTTTAACATCCCTACCAGGGTCAGACCAGAGCAAATCACAAAGCAAACCAGTGTCAGGAATAGCAGTTGGACGAGGTAAGCTTCTAATCTGATCCAGGTTTGTCAAGTCAGGGGAAAGACCACCATGCATACACAATATCTTGTCATCTACAAGAGCCGCCACAGGAAGGCAGTTAAAACAATCAGTAAAGCTTTTCCAAAGTCTCACATTAAACCGTCGCTTGCATTCGTCGTAAAATCCATATATCCGATTAATAGATGCACACTCGTGGTTGCCTCGCAAAAGGAAAAAGTTCTCTGGATACTTAATCTTATAAGCAAGTAACAGACATATTGTTTCCAAACTCTGCTTCCCGCGATCTACATAGTCGCCTAGAAATAGGTAATTGGCATTGGGAGGAAAACCTCCATACTCAAAGAGCCTCAATAAATCACTATACTGTCCATGTATGTCACCTAAAAGCAACAAGAAAAGTTTACAATCACAATCAATAAAATAACCATATCTATTTTACTCATATCCATGTTTCTTCCCATTGGAGTGTACTATCAAACATAATCCAGATAAGCTGAGCAGTCCATGATTTCAATTAGTTCATGTATATTTCTATCAGCTTTCAGCAATCAAACAGTAAGAACTCAACAGCAACCCAATTAACCTACCCCTTGAAAAAGAACAAGGAAAAGCACAGGTCAAATTTCACCTCTATACTGTTCAGTAATATTCAACTATTGAACCCCCTTAAAATAAAGAATCTAATTCCCTTGACACTATATTTCACACTTTAAAAGAATGTAACCTTTCCACCACCCTACTAAAACTTATTTATTCACATGGGTTTCCCTTAAAAATACACATTAAAAACCCCAACTTTCCTCTAAAACCCACCCAATATTTTGACATAACAAGTAAGAAACACCCCCAAAACAAACAAACCTCAAACATTTATTCACAAAAATCAAGACTTTTAACCCCAAAAGAACACAAAAAAGTTACCACAAATTTTGATGGGTGCTTCAAGTTCAAGCAAATTGGGCTGTTGAATGAAGATATCTTTGGAAGCAACACAAAGCTGCTTGATCTCACTTTCAGATAGTTGTACTTGTTTCCCTGGCCTTGCTGACCGGACTTCCGTCAGCCGTCTGATTATATCATCAAGAAGAGCGGGGTCCATCGTCACCGTCTGCCCCGCTGCTGTAGCCGCCGCCATTAGATCCTCCTCCCTCAACGGCCCCGATTCAATCGAACCCTAAAAATCACAAAAATAAAAGACCCTTTTTTTTCTTTTAGAGGGTGGAAGAGCTTTTGTTTGAGTTTGGGAATGGTGTTTTTTTTGTAGGGACAAAAATTGAAAAAAAGAAGAAATGTTAGAGAAAAAAAGAGTGGGAAATAAAAAGAGAAATAAAATAATAATTTTTATTTTAAAAAATAATTTTTTTTTATGAGAGAGAAAAGTTTAAGAATTTAATTTGGGGAAGAAGGAAGAAGGAGACGGCTGCAACTCCAAGGTGACGGAAGGGCCTATAATATCTTCCTTCTTTTCTGAAGGAAATGAAATCAAACGTTGTCGTTTTGCTGGTGGGTGTTTAGACCGTTGGAGTCCGGTTCATTGCCTGCCACGTGGGCTTTTGGGTTCGAGTTTGAAACATTCTTGTTTGGGTTGGGCCTAATTTAAGGGAAAAGAGATTGTAAATTGTAATTTTGAAATTCTTTGCAAATTGTAAAAATTTTATTAATTTTGAGTTAAAATATAAAGCAAAGCAAAGAGTATATAAGAAATAGTTTTATGAAAGTAATTGAAAGATAGTAATAGATAGCATGTAGTATTTTCCTAAATTTGACTTTATATTATTATATATATAATAATAATATATATACATATATGAAAAAAGCATGCAAAAATGCTAATACTATTCTGTTTAAATTTCCTTGAAATTTATTATTATTCTTATTAATCTTGAGTATGACTTTGATTTATAAAACCTCGATCTTCTATCTTTGTTTATATATTAATGTATTTCTTTTTATATCTTTTTCAAGGAAAGTATGAAATGATGATATTTCTTCTATTATCTTACTCTGCAAAGAAAATTAGAAGTACATTAAGATGTGACAACAAAGCTTTCAAAATAGTCGAATTTGGAATATTGGTGAAAGGTTGAAAAATACAAATCCTTCTATCACTAGCTATACTAGTTTTAAGAGAATAGTAGTTTCTAGACACCTTTTGTAAGTTATACTATTGAAGATTTTTTTTTTTGGTGAAAAAATAAATTTTCATAAGAAATACAGCTTAAATTTGAGGGAAAATGATTAGATAGGAAAGTTATATATATGATGTTATTCATAAATTTTACCAGCATATGCCACATGGAAGAGATTATAGTTTACAATTGCTAGAAGCATATATTTCAATAATAATATCTTATAAGGCTTATCATATAAATCTATTTTTGCTATAACTTTATATTAAGTTCGTTTTACTAAATTTGTTCCTAAATTTTAAGAAACGTTTTACTGTGACATAATTGGTAAAATTTAGATAACATGGTAGAACAATCCTATCTAGTCATTTTCTTTTTTGGTGTAGAGGTATGGTTTAACTTTTCATCAAAGACAAACCTACTATTTTTCATTATTTTCCAAAATGCAAAGAAAATCTCATGTTTTCAAAGTGGAGTGGTGTTAATTATCAAAAAAAAAAAAGGGGAAGTAGTGTTCATTACTGTTACAAAAAAAGAAAGAGGGAAACACAAGAAAGAGCCAATTAAAGCAAAAAAGAAGGCAATTTTTGCATACTATTGGTAGTAAGCATTAGTGGAGTTGGGTAGAAATTTCATCCCAATTCCTTTTTCCTTCTTTCCCTGTCATAGTAATGGAAGTTGTCCACTACTTTCAGTCAATTTAGCAATTAATAATAAAATTCAAGATGTCATTAAAGTCTACCAAAAAAAAATTTTTAATTCAGATTTCCACAGTTAAAATGGATCATAAATTAACAAATCCTAAGGTTGACTATCAACCAATTAAATATAAATACTTCTTTCTTTTTTGCTTGATGAAGCATATCTGCAATATTTAGTTAAAAAAATTCCCATGGTGGCAAAAAATGTTCTTTTTGAGATTCAAGAATTGCTACATTTGCTAACAAAATGATGTAGATGTTCCACTAACAGGAAGGAAATATGTATTATTCATCATCTGTTGGAAAAACTTTGGCAAAAGAAGATTAAAAATTTTTGGTATGTATATTTTTCAATTTTCAAAGAATCTCTCTTCTACTACCCAAATTTTCTTTTTCATTATCTTCTATTTTCTTACCCTAGAAAATCATGTTCTTTTTCTTTGCATGCATGCTAAAAAATGCTCTGCCTACTGCCTAGGTAGATACATGCAAGCCTGACATGGCAGCCTAAATAAAATACACAAAGTAAGAATCTTTTTTAATGTATTTTCATGTTCTCAAATGGTGACATCTTAAACCTTTTTCAATGTAAATTACCAAAAGAATTAAAGAAATCTCAATGTTAAAGAATTCCCTTTTCTTTTTTGTTTAATCTAGTGGCAAACAAGGAAAACTCTGTCAAGGAATATGATTCTACAGCAGTTAAAAAGCCACCATAAAATGATTATTAAATGATCATATATATATCTATGATTTAAAAGTGTATAATTAGAAATGAAATTAACAAGATTTTCATTTCCCAGAATGTTAAAGCAACATCCTCTTTTTCTATAACAACTAAATACCCTTTTCTAAAAGCAATGGTTCATAAACTTTGGGATGCAAAGGCAATGGAATATATTTTATCTTGATGTTCTAATCAAATCCTTATATGCAATGCAACTCTATATAATCCATATATCTTGCTTTGAAAATGTGGAAATAAAGGTGACTTTGATTTCTGACAGGTAAGGTTAACAATGCACATTTGTTGCTGATTAGCATTTAAAAAAACCATCAATTTAAAGGTTAACCTAAAGATGCTTAATCTCAAATAGTATATGAAATTGAATAACTTTATGCTTTTTTAATATTAAATTAAATTTAATGTCAATGGTAAAAGATTATGTAAATTAAATACACATTGGATCTAGAGGTCTGGTGGGTATGCTAAAAAAAATGCTTTGAATGTGCAAATAAGCTCATGATTTCTATAAGTAGTCAAAAAAGTTGTCTTGAAGAGTCATATTGGTTGGAAAAAAAGGTGTTTGCGTTGATGTCTGTCTGCTTTGAGACATATTTCTTCAAGTGTGTTATGAAGGACACAGGTTATGGAGACAAGATGTGGGTTCAATTATGATGACCATTCAATCTGAAACAGAAAATCCCTTTCTTTTTATCTTGATTATATTTTTGATCAAATTTGTAAGCTCTAAACTTTACAGATTAGAGCAGGCTTTGATAAAATTTAGTTGCATGCAAATGCAATCCATTTTGGTCTAACAACATGTTCTGCCAAATGAGCATATGACAAAACATCTTGGTGTTGTGGTTGTGAGGGTTTGGATCAGTCCCTTGCAAATTGCAGTCAACTGTCTGATTGAACTTGGCTTTTCTTGGTTGATTTTGATAAGGTTGATTGGATCAGAATGTTATATATTTTTTTCATCAGAAAATGTTTAGATGAGGGGAGGCTGTCCAGTCCAGGGTCAGGGGCTATCGATCACCCACCAATGAGAATCGCTGGCACGAATGTTATATGGTCAATTCATTTATATCTAATACTAAGAATGACATATTGGGTCGACTCGAACCCTTTAAGTAAGATTTCGGGTTTGAGTGTTGTGAATGGAGTAAACAGGTATTAGGAGGGGTTCAACGCAACTTGAGTTTGAATTAATCGGAGTCCAATGTGACTATAAACACCGGAGGGCCTATAAGAAATAAAGATTGACAGATATTGAAGGCTGCCGAATGACTAGAATGAGACCCCCAAAGCTGACTACAAATTATAGTATCAGCAATTCTTGGATGGCAATTGGCAGTAAAATTGCAAAAAAGATACTATGTTTTAAAAATGCTTTCTAGTTCTGATCATCCTAGATAATGGAATTAATTTCTACAAGTAGAATTATGGAATCTTTTTTTCAACAAGCTGTTGCCAAGAAAATGAAAATGAAAAACAGAATTAAGACAGCAATTATCCAAAAGCTTACAGCTACAGCACCAGTCAGCCAATGAACAACAGAATCTTAAACCGTACGAGAAAATGTAGATCAACTTGAATTATATAATTAGTAAAAACCTTTTTTACCCCTTTTAATGGCATTATTATTATTTTCTTTTATCTGCTCTCTTCAATTCCATACAATGAGATTCAAAAAAAGATTCCATAATTCTACTTGTAGAAATTAATTCCATTATCTAGGATGATCAGAACTAGAAAGCATTTTTAAAACATAGTATCTTTTTTGCAATTTTACTGCCAATTGCCATCCAAGAATTGCTGATACTATAATTTGTAGTCAGCTTTGGGGGTCTCATTCTAGTCATTCGGCAGCCTTCAATATCTGTCAATCTTTATTTCTTATAGGCCCTCCGGTGTTTATAGTCACATTGGACTCAAGCTGTTGCCAAGAAAATGAAAATGAAAAACAGAATTAAGACAGCAATTATCCAAAAGCTTACAGCTACAGCACCAGTCAGCCAATGAACAACAGAATCTTAAACCGTACGAGAAAATGTAGATCAACTTGAATTATATAATTAGTAAAAACCTTTTTTTTACCCCTTTTAATGGCATTATTATTATTTTCTTTTATCTGCTCTCTTCAATTCCATACAATGAGATTCAAAGAATTGCAAGTTGGGAGTTGCAGCAAGTTGATGTAGATTTTTTTTCCACTTCAAAAAGGGAAAAAAAATATACCCTGATCTTCTGTTAAACAGTGAACAAAAGTGGCCGAAAGATTGATTCAGTATTCAAAATATCAGGTTTTCTTTAACATTTCAAGGGAACATTTCCATATTTTTCATTCATTTTATTACCAATTGTGACTGTCTGACACATTGGAATGTCTTCCCCACCGTTGGTTCAAACTTTTCCTAGTTTTCTCTTATATTTTTCAAAGGTTACCCTGCCATGTCCATATATTCCATATCCATTTTCTAGCATACATATATGCTTCTAATGAAGAGTATGGGCAAACCTATACCAATTAGCTCGGTACCCTTAAAGCAAGGTCTCCGGTTTGAGTTTTGCAGATGCAAAAAATAGGCACGGAGAGAGTTTCCCCCATATAGGGTCCAACATGGCTCAAGTACAAATTAGTCAGGATCCAATGTAGCTATCGGGTATACTCTATGATACATCGACCTTCTCCTGCGTGAATTTATAAAAAAATAGGCACGGAAAGAGTTTCCCCCGTATAGGGTTCAACATGGCTCAACTATGGATTAGTCAGGATCCAATGTAGTTATCGGGTATAGTCTATGATACATCGACCCTCTCCTGGGTCAATTCATAGATAAATTCATAAAACCTGAATTAGCTCTAACTCAAAAATGAAATATACCCTTTTCATAAAAGTAATTAACCTTGGTTCTTTTATAGATTACTTTCTTTGGAAAAGCACATGCTTCCTTGTTAAACATCATGTTCATGCTGATGCAAACATGAATACAAGGTTGTACCAAAACATAGCTATCCCAGATTTTGTCAATCTTTCTCAAGATGAAATTTAACAGAAACGAATCTTTTTTAAGTGTTTTAATAACCTTAAATGGCGACATCATTAGTCTTTCTAAGATATAATTAACAAAAGAAATCTCCCTGTTTAAAAAATCTCATTTGTTTTTTTGATAACCACATGGCAAACTCTGTCAAGGAATATGATTCTTGTAGCAGTTTTTTTAAAAAAGCCCTTAATAAGAAAAAGGAAAAAAATCTAAAATTTGTTAATCAAAATGATCTGAAAGTTTATTTAGACTCGAAAGAAAGGAACTGACTTCCATTTCCCAGAATATTAAAGCAACAATCTTTGTTTTAAGCTATAAAAATCTTCCTTTTCCTAAAAGCAATGGCTAATAAAATTATGGAACAAGGCAACAAGAATATGTTAAGGCTGATGTCTTAATCATATGCAGGCCACCATAATCCAAAATTTGAGTTAAAAAAAAAAAAAAACTGTCTTTTTTTCCTCTGATGTTCTTTCTGTACTTGATCATATGGCCTGATTACACCATTACAGAAGCATGCCATCACTCTCTGCACTGTCAAGAATCAACAAGCTGTTTGATGATTGTTCGAAAACCCGAAACCGAAAACCTAATCAAACCCTTACAAACTTTATTTTCATGATCTTCTGATAGACTGTCAACAAGCTGTGCCATGCCATTAGCCACATATAGGAAGAATCTGAATAAATTGTAATGCTGAATTATTTCAAATGTCAACAATAAATCATTTAGAGATCCTAGTTACATTGAGCCTCGATTAATGCATAGAGTCTTATCTGTCCCCATACGGAAAAAGCTCTCCGGCTCATATTTTCTCAATTTGCAAGACTCGACCTATGGTCTTTGCTTAACATTTTTTTTTCTTTCATGTGTTTATACTTGAGGTTGTCAGGATTTGAATTTGTATCGGGTACTTCCTACTAAATGTATCTTTGTTGAGCCTAAGGATTTGATAATTCGAAATTATATATACATAGATTACATTAGAATTAAAATTGTAGAAAATTAGGAATGAGAAAAGCAAAGTGTATGTTAGATTTAGCTGTCATTGTTCCTAACATTCTCCAAGAACTGAAAAAAGTAATATAAAAGCCATCAATCTGACTTTGCAGGAATCAAAATAGAACCCTCCCAAAACAGCAACCAAAAAAATGGCAAAAAAAAAGTTCCCCATGATGGCAATAATGTAAAATGTAAACAATTCCATGGTCATTTTCCATCCACTTCAACTTTCTTTCCCGGCAAAAATTCCTTCAAATAATTTCCCTACCATAAAAAAAACAACTGCTGATTGCTGAAAGCACCCGATCTGCTAGAAAGCTAAATTCCTTCTCCAGCTCATATACAAAAAAACCTTTTGTCATGGAAGATCAAATTCTAAACCGTTCAGTTTGATTTTTTCTTTAAAAAAAAAAATTTAAATCATAAATCTTTTTTATTTTTGGGTTTCCTTTACTTAAATATTCTTCCACTTTCTCAAGCCAAGAATCTCTTCTCCCTTTGCTTACTTTCTCTCCTTTAGATTCTTCTCCTTTTTTCCCCTCTTCTCTATCTCTCGTTCTTTTAACAATGCTTCTTTCTTCATCCCTCTTCCCTTTCCTCCTCTCTCATTATTTCGTCCCTTCGTGTCGTTTTCATTCATATATTCCGGCGATTGCTCATAAATATATTCCTTCCTTTTCACCTCCATGGCTCCTCCTCCTCCCTCAAATGTCAACCATCTTTCTCATCCTTGCATCTACGGTATGCTCTTCCCCTTTCATTTTTTCTCTCTGTTTTCCTCTGTTTCCCTTCAACTTCCCTATTGTTCTGTTTTCCTCTGTTCCATTTCTCATGTGATTTTCTATTCAAATTTCCTTTATTATTGTATTTTCACGGTTACCCACTTGTTTTTTAGTTTCTCTCATCCCTTTGGCATCGAAAAAATTGTATCTTTACGTTGATCCCTGTGTTTATTCATTTGCTTTCAAGGTTCTTTCATTCTGTTTTCCTCTGTTTCAATTCAAAATGTTTTTAATGGAGTTCTTTAATTACAGTATGATAATGAATAGTAGGCTTCTCTAAAAATTTCCTTCTCTGTTTCATATACTGCAATTAAATGTGCTTGATCAAATTCTTTCTCATTTTATTCTGATTACCACCAGCTTTTTAGAGTTTATTTTTATTCTGTTTTTCTCTGTTTTCCTTTCAACTGTTATTGACAAAAAAATCTTTCTTACAATATTCCAGTCACTTTTTTTTTGTCAACCATTTTGTTCGAGTTCCTATTCAATCGATTTAAATACGTATAATATAACCTTTCTGTCATTTTCAGTATACCATTTTTGTATATATTGAAGTTTTTATTGAAAAGCAGGGGACTTTGCTTCTAACTACACAGAGAGAAAATCAAGGCTAATGAAATGGCTAGGTAAGCTTTTCAAGACCAGTTCAAGTAGCCGCCGTGGAGGTGGCGGAATTGGTGGCAGTGGCGGCCATAATCCACACTTTCTAGGTGAAGAAAACATGGTTGTTCGCGCGCCAACTAGATTACCGGTACCTTTATTCATTTTTAACCTTTTCAATTTGACATCAAATTACAGTGAACATTAACATGTAGTAAATTAGATGTATATTGAACATATAATGGAACAGAAGTTGGCTTAGAAAAAGATTTGGTTCTGTTTTACTAGGATGGTCACCCGCGAACAAAGAAGGAACAAGAGGAATTAGATCATGCAATTGCACTTTCTTTATCTGAGGGATTAGGAAAACCAAGTGGTAAGTTATTTCCAATAATATTAAGAATTGATCCTCAGCAAATCAAAGATTACTAATTCGGTAATTTTTTTTTAGGTTATAATGAATGGCGAACGGATGATAACTATGGTGGAGCATTACCAAGGGCAGCTGATCACAATGGTAACATGAATCCATCATCTGCATATCCTCCTTATGGCACAATGCAGTATTACCCTGCTGGGGTTAGGTAAAAACTATTACATAAAGTTCTTAGTACATGGATATGCTTCATAATCAAAGTTCCTTCAATGTTAAACATTTTGAACGTTTTAGATACCGCCTTTTTACACTTTAATGAGGCGAAAAGAATCGAATTTGATTTGATTAAATCATATAAATTTATGGTTATTGCAGAGTATGTGCTGGCTGTCATTATGAAATTGGATATGGCAATTATTTAGGATGCATGGGAGCTTATTTTCATCCTAATTGCTTCCGGTGTCATTCGTGTGGTTATCCAATCACTGAGCATGAGGTAGGTTAATTATCAGCCTTCCAAGTTAATTATAAACCATTTAATGTCAAAGTTACAAGAGAAATGAAAGCATGTAGCTCTAAACATGTTTTTTCTTGTGATCCAAGTTTTCTTTGTCAGGGAAGGATCCATATCACAAAACTTGCTTCAAAGAGTTGACACATCCAAAATGTGAAGTTTGTCTCCAATTTGTAAGATAATTCTTAGCTTCTTCAATTGAACTATTACATTTTCATATTGATACAACATTTTTGGACTAAAGTACCTTTTTGTCTCTTAAATTTGACAAAAATTGACCTTTTACCCCCTAAACTTTAATTTGGAACTTTTGCCCCCTAAACTTGTAATATGAGGACATGTTAGTCCTTCTCCACGTCAGACCAAAAATGCAATATGGCAAGGCCACATCAGACAAAGGCCCTAACGTGGCAATGCCACGTCAGTAATATTGTTTGAGAAGGACTAACATGTCCTCATATTACAAGTTTAGGGGGTAAAAAGTCCCAAATTAAAGTTTAGGGTGCAAAAGGTCAATTTTAGACAAGTTTAGGGGGCTAAAAGGGACTTTAGTCACATTTCTAGTATCCTGAACTTAGAAAAGGATTGTTTTCTGTCAAATTCTTATTTTTAGTCACAATGAGTTTCAGATTCCCACAAATGGAGCTGGTTTGATAGAGTATAGATGCCATCCATTTTGGTCCCAAAAGTATTGTCCATCTCATGAACATGACAATACAGCTCGTTGCTGTAGTTGTGAACGTTTGGAGGTATTTTTATTTACTACATGAACAATTAAAAACAAAATCTGTGTTGAACTTCAATCATGTTCTAAACAGTTGTTGTTTTGCCCCTTTTTTCTCATTGAAAGTCTTGGAATGTTCGATACTATTCACTAGAAGATGGGCGCAGTTTATGTTTAGAGTGCATGGAATCTGCAATCATGGACACCGGTGATTGTCAACCCCTTTACCATGCCATCCGAGACTATTATGAAGGGATGAACATGAAACTAGATCAACAAATTCCCATGCTTCTTGTTGAAAGACAAGCACTCAATGAAGCTATTGTTGGAGAGAAAAATGTAACATATAATCAACTCTTTGTTCTTGCTTTATGTGTCACACAGTTTTGTTTTATGGGACAGATTTTTTTGATTCAGTTTGGTTCTTTTTCCAGGGATATCATCACATGCCTGAGACAAGGGGCTTGTGTCTTTCTGAAGAGCAAACTGTCACTAGTGTATGTCAACTGCACTAATTTGCAGAATTATGCTTTTCTGGTAGAAATAAACTCTAACTTATATAATTATAACAAATCAATAAGGATTGTCTTGAATTGATTCATTGCAGATACTAAAGAGACCGCGAATTGGGGGTCGCCAACTTATTGGAATGAGGACTCAACCTCAAAAGCTGACAAGGAAATGTGAAGTTACTGCCATTCTTGTTCTTTATGGTCTTCCAAGGTAAATAACTAAAAAAAAAAACACCATTTGTTCATTTTTCTGGTTACAAGTGCCATGAACTTGTCAAGTACAGGAGTTGAACATGTGTTTTGTGGAATTGCAGACTACTAACTGGGGCAATTCTTGCCCATGAGTTAATGCACGGCTGGTTACGCCTTAAAGGTATGGAAAAAAGGGCTAATATCAATCCTAATTCATTCATAAACCCTCTCAATTCTTCAATGGCTAAAGTCCCTTTTTGCCCCCTAAACTTGTCTAAAATTAACCTTTTGCCCCCTAAACTTGCAATATGAGGACATGTTAGTCCCTCTCAAACAGTATTGCTGACGTGGCAATGCCACGTCGGACCCAAAATGCCATGTGGCAATATTGTTTGAGAGGGACTAAAATGGCTTCATATTGCAAGTTCAAGGGGCAAAAAGTCAAAATCATACAAATACAGGGGGCAAAAGGGCAGTAAGTCATTCTTCAATGTTTATGTTAATTTATCTTGTGACAATGCAGGATACAGAAATCTGAACCCTGAGGTAGAGGAAGGTATTTGCCAAGTGCTATCATACATGTGGCTTGAATCCGAAGTATTGCCCGGATCATCAAGCAATAGGGCATCAACATCAACATCAGCAGCATCTTCTTCATCATCATCATCAACATCATCAAAGAAAGGAGGAAAGTCTAATGTTGAAAACAAGCTTGGTGAGTTTTTCATGCACCAAATAGCCCATGATGCTTCCCCTGCATATGGGGGAGGGTTCCGAGCAGCCAATGCAGCTGTCAATAAATATGGTTTACGCCGTACCTTAGATCATATTCGTCTCACCGGGAATTTCCCCTTGTAATTATATATACCCTTTGATTAATTCCTGTTGCTTGCTCTTCCCCTTCCTCGAAAAAAAAAGTTGTAACTTGAGTCGCAAGAAAGATTGGCGTGTCGAAAAGTGTTCAAGGGTCATGACAGAAGATTGAAATAGAGCTTCTCCCCAAAATTTTCATGGGGTTGCCATGACAATATACACATTTTAAGATGATGTTCCCCAAGTTTAAAATAACTTGTTTCATTGTTTGTCTAATAAAAGAAGAATTTACTTTGGTCCTTACTGTAACACTTCTATCATTCTATGGTCGATAACGGTAAGCACTGCTGGCAAAAATGTCTACGGTAAGCACTTGGCCGTAGAATGATCACAAGCCGGAATAGATGCTCCGTTTGGGTTCCCCCTATACACAACGCTAAGGAAATTAGTAATACCCGCATGCTGCTGTGCTTATGCTTGAGAACCATATTATTCCTCTCTATTTTGGAAATTTCCTTTTTCCCTATTGAATTTATAATACTTTTTTTAGTTTTACACCAAAAACTGTTTATTAATTCTTGTAAGTTGCTTGATATATAAGATGTTGTTATTAGTAGTAATTAAGGTTTTAATAATTTAGTTACTCTGAATCATGTATCAAATATATGATTGATTTAATATATGTTTATATATATTGCAGTTACTTTAGTTTTTTTTGTTACTCATGAACATGATATTTAATCATTTAAATGTGTTGCATAATAGAAGATAACCCTCTCCCATTCCAAATCTTACCCTGCACATCTCAAATTCAAACTTGAAACCTCTCGCAAGAAATATCAAGTTTTAAGTTTTAACTATTGGGATGTCGGCTTAGGAACTTGTAATTATTACTTTAGTAATAATATAGTTTGGTCATTCTTCTCTCTTTCTCATACTATTTTGAACAAATAATTGTATGTTCTTAGGTAAATAAATTCAAGGCGTGTTTGTTTAAGTGATGAAAATATTCAAAGTCCCAAAGCATAGTAATATATATGAAAATGAACTTGAGATCGTGGCCTAGTGGCCAAATCTTCAAAAGTTCATCTAGGAGGTAGGGATTCAAACCCTTGCTCTCTCATCCCTTCCCCTAATTAGTTGTATGTATTCCTATTGAAAAAAAAAAGTACCCCCTCTGATAATTTGGGACAGAAGAAGTAATATATATGAAAATAAAGTCTACAAATACCCAACCAATTGATTAGGAAAACACTGAAATTTGGTCTTGGAAACGACCCTTAAGGGTGTAAAGACCCGGTCCAACTTGCAAGGTATTGTCCGCTTTGGCCCAAAGGCCTCACGGATTTGCCCTTCCCAAAAGGCACCTCACAAGTTTGGGTTGGATCTCTATTATATAAACCACAATAGATCACCACATCCTCCTGATGTGGGATCTTGGGGCGTCACAAAGGAGTAGCAATTAGATATATGTAGATTTGAACTCAAATCATATAACAAGACAAGACAACTCTTTAATTAGGGTTCCCATCTAAACCCCAAGATTTTATCGTAATCTTTTTGGTAGTAAATGCCATCTTCCTTTACAATCCATATGCACACGGCCGTATTATCATTACAAGCCCAAAAAACTGGTTCACTTGTGCCCCAGGGGACCCTGCGACTGTGATACACATCGAACCTTACATGAACGTTATCTTTGGCAAAACGGCACGCATAATGGGTTGCTTTATTAGGCGTTTCTCGAAACCTGATCAATTCCACCATTACACGATGTGGGAGTTTTGGGACTTTCAATACCGCACGGACAGGACCCATAGCGTTTTCACAATGGACGGTTAATAACTTGTCATCCATCAACATATTATGAATTAACACTTTCCATTCACGAGGAAGACCAAGATCAGAACGACGATGACCAGCTGGCAGCCGCTGTGCCAGTGCCGGGGCTGTGGTGGTGGAGGAAGTGGAAGGAGTTGCGGTGAGAAATCTAGACATCAGCAGCAACGCTAAGGAAATTAGTAATACCCGCATGCTGCTGTGTGCTCATGCTTATTATTCCTCTCTATTTTGGAAATTTTACTTTTCCTTATTGAATTTATAATAACTCTTTTTACAACTAAAAAAATAGATATTAATTAACGTTTTTGCTATTTATTACTTTAGTTTTTTTAAGTTACTCATGAACATGATATTTAATCATTGTTATATAAGAAATCAGAAGATCAAAATATTCAATTTTGCATATTAAAGTGACCAGTACCAAACTATTAATTTTCATGGTTCAATGATCTAAACAGAGAGTATTATAGTTTGGTAAAATACTAACATTTGTTAGGGAAGGTAATATATCACCTAAATTTGAAGTTAATAATAAATGTATGATACATCCAACAATTTACACAATTCGGTAAAACATGTACTTGAAAAGGGGGAGCTGAAGAATGCTCATCATCATCGGTGATGGATGCAGACAACAACATTGAGTAACTCGAAATGTAGGTCACCCTCCATCTATTTACATGGAAAAATATATTTCTCACAGCATGATCACAAAATTCATCACTGCAAGAAGACCTATGCTATGGAAGTTAAATGTGCCGAACCTGATACCAATTTGAACTGACCCATCATATCGGTTGCGGATCAAACATCCGGTAATACCATCACGAACTATAAGTTTGCGGTGACATCTGCTAAAAGCATCTTCAATGATTCATATGTCATGAAACATATACCCACACCTGGCACCACTTTGTAATATTCAGGCAGTATCCCTCTATATAAGCCACGGAAGCCTTCAGTCTTCAATATGTGCTTAAATGTACCCAAGAGGCCCGTTTTGTAAACTCGGGCACGTCCACCAGCCCCCTCCAATTGTTTGCGCCGTCTAATGAGATCCAAAGGAAATATTGCTGCATTTATAGAGAACACAAATGAAAAGAACTGTTGCTTTATCGAAATTACCATTCAGATTCTATTCGAGATATGAGACCATCCAGGGTCTCACTTCTCAGCTGTTGCTTGACTTCATATACAATATAACCAAAGAACAGGTAATTCAAAGAAGAAATAAAACCAATCAAAAAAGAAAGAAATTAGTATCCGCATTGTGGAACATAAACCTGCTAAACAACCTAATATTATCGAATTACTCAAGCTACTGATCAATCTGAATTCATGATAAAGGCTATAAGAAACTTATTTCAACTGCTAAAGAGAAAAACAAATGCTACAAACAAAAAGCATGTTATGATTAAGTACATAACGGGAAAGATAACCTTCAATACAGATTTTCCTTGCTAAGAAATGATGCTGAATCGATATTTAAACCATACCAAATTCATAAAATCCCAGTAAACAAGTTCATGGAACTACACTGCACCCTTCACAAAAAGTTAGTATGCAGGGAAAAGAACTTTTCAACAGGTATTCATGTCGAGAAGTAAGCAATTAAAGCACTATAGAATTGAACTTTGCAGCAGAATAATTTATTGGTTAAATAACTATTTTCTGGTTTAAGAAACAGAACTGTGTATTTGTGTTATGGTGAACATGACTTGTTAGGAAAGCCAACAACAACAATTATTGGCAAATCTATGAACAATCTTTTGACAGGTCCAAATAGGTCACAGGCCTTTCGTAGCAAGTGAAAGGTCCAAGGTTGAAAAAGGAACAACAGGAAATGTAGGTAAAGGGAAGATAAACTCTACAGGACAAACATGGAAGAAACCAGTTCCAGCCTTCCAGGTGCCTAATATGTTGCAATGGTATTATAACATCCGTGACTTATCACCGATTAGCTGCCACTAGTAGAAATTATTATTTGGCCATTGTCTCCGTGTTTTAACAATTTCTTATTTTTATGTCAAATGGAAGGAAAATATCACTGAATTTATCCCACATCTGATACAAATTGGAGAGTTTTGTGGCAAGGCCTGAACGACTCCGATCCACTAACACATGCCAAGAAAACCTAAAGCGAGAAGCATACCTCAAGGAGGATACCTCTCACATTGATATCTTGATTGAGCAGTATTAGTTCACCTGAGAGTAGAGCCAGCCTATTATGGAACCAACTGCAATCCTTGGGGGAGAAAAGTTCTTGATGAAATGTTATAAGAGTGAAGTTAATCCAAGAATTATTTGTGCATAATAATAAAGGTAGATGAATGACAGCGAAAACGGTAAATTCCTTGTTGACTTCCTTACTAAAATTCTCATATGCCATATAAAAAACAACTCCGGTTTGGGTCTCTGGCTCTAGGGTTCAATCTGGTTTAGATACTTAATGCAGAGCCTGCACCACAGCCTGCTTCTCTGCATCAAAAGAATAATAAACAGCTACAGGGATTAACCTCTATACTTAGATACTGACATTGTCTGATCAAGTAAATGCATAAAGTTCAACCAAAAAGCATTTCCACCAAAGAAGGCACAGTTAAGTAACAACTGAAGGAGTAGATGAAGCTTTGGTTGCACTTACAACAATTATTTAATCCATGGTTTACAGAAGTATTATGAGCAACATTTTACACAACATGCTGTCAGCCATATCTCAACTTTTCTAGCAACTGAAATAGACAAAACATTCACCTAAAAGACAGGAAAATACAATAATACCGTAAAGAAGATACCAACAATCAATATCCATGTCAAATGCAAGATTAAATGAAGTTCTTCTTTACATTATAGAAACTAAAAAAAGAAATATGGAAACAAAAGCAATTTGAATATTGAAACTGCAACAACATTTCCAACATAGTCGGTGCAAAGATCACTCACCTGTTGACGATGCAATCCCTGACAGACTGCCGCAAGTTAGACTGACCAGCACAGTGGAATCATGGGGCCTGATAGAAAATTAAATACCAAAAAGAGAAAGGAGTTGGACTCAGAAAATGATTAAGTACAATAATGATCTGAAAAAGGCACAGCTTCTTGATCAAGAGTAATCACCTCTGTGACTGCCAAAAAGATCTCAAGCTCTCATATACAGAAAAACTGATGGCAATGCTGGGTCCAACACCTAATAGTGTTGTTCCAAGTCCCTTGTATAGGCCCAAGGCACCCTCCTCTTTGCATATAGTTTGTAAAGCATGTGAAATACCTCTGTAGTACAAAATATTTGTCTGTACAAAGAAGCAAAGCAGAGTGGTAAACACCCGGACCCACAACCTGATAACAGTAAACTTCTTTTTTGAAATTAAAAACATCACAAACTAAAATAAGTTTCAGTTTTCTAGCTACTCAACATCACAACTAAAAACCAGTCCAAAACCAAATGGGAGCACGTCCATGCACTCTATTCATATAAACTAGCACAGTAGCACTCAATAATACAAGTTCAGTAGGTGACAGGAATCATAATCAGAAAAAAAGGAAAACAAATTATCAACTTAAAGAAAGAAGCCTGCTCAGAGTGTTGGCCAAGCAGGGGACCAATATTCTAAATTCTAATGCATAAAAGAATTTAGTAAAAGCGCAAAAGGAGCAAAACTACCATGCTAATTAGTGTTTTGCAACCCTTCATTAAACAATTAAACAATAATGCCAAATGGACAATACTAATACGAATAAGAAAATAATTTGTGAAGAGTGTATGGATCTAACCTGGGCTGCTAGCCGTGTTCTGACAAGATCCAGTGGATAAGTCGCAGATGCAGCAGTAATTCCTGCAAAACCACCGCCAAAAAAATGTATGCAAAGGTCGGCACTCATATTTCCACCATGGCTTTCTAGACCTGGAAGCCTATACAGAAACTGAAACAAACAAATCCTACGACATCAGTCTGTGAGGATAACAATGCCTAAAAGAAAAGGCACAGGCCATTCTGATCAGACAAAAGCAATATTCTCTGAAATACGGATGGCATTTTATTGTAGAAGCTATTCATAACTAGAATTTACTAACCTTCTTATAGTGCTCATATGCATAAAAATTCAAGGAAGAATATGGAAGACGATGTGCAATCGTAACCAGATTTCCTTTCCAGAAGGCTCTAAAACCTTCTTCGCCAACAATACGTGATGCTTCACGCCATATACTAGCTTTTCTTAATGTAGCTGCATCGGAGTGCATACCTTGCACCTATCAAATATGATACAAAACAAGGTAGTTGATATAATGTCAAGCATCTAGTGAACTCCAACTCATGAAGGAACTAAAGAAACGGAATTTAAAAAAATTGAGGCTACATCAATGACGAACACTACAGCGGATAACAAACTAACATTAATTTCAGCACATGCCACAGAGATTGGACAAAGCAAGTTCAGCAACAAAAACAAGGATCCAATAGACAATGGATGAAAAATAACAAAATCACATTTTGGATTCATGCATGAATTCTCACCACATTGGAATGATGTGAAACAAAAAAATGTCCGAAAAGGTGAGAAAACAATGTTCTGTCATAGCGACCCATGGCAGCTTTGATTTCCATAGTACATAGATAATCAGTACATAGATAATCATTATTCGGTCCGAACAAGCTCAAGGTAACTTTTAAACTCATAGCTTAAAAAACCATAGGAGGCTTCTTATTACATAATTACTCATTTCAGATGGTCTAATTGGCAAATTTGGATGTAAAAATATTGGTGTCAAGCTTTATAAAAACACATCGAAAAGAATAAGCAAACTAAAGGGTCATCAAAGCATTCATCAATTCACACCACAACCAAATGTATGAGTTCTCTAATTTCAAAAAATTGCTTTCTTTATCCTCATATTTATTTAATACTACAAAAAGGCACCTACTTCTCCAAATTCCGCATTGTTTCCAACCAAATAAAATCCAAACTAAATTCCATTGACATTAAAAATTTAAAACCACCTCAAACAAGAGATAAACCAAAAGTATCTTTTAAAGAAGGGTACAAAAGAGAGAATTTAAGAAAAACCAAACCTGAAAGAGAATGGTGAGACGAGCAAGAGGGGCAGTGCAAGTCTTGCTTAAAGCACCGGCAAACCCACCAGCAAGCAACTGTGAGACAGTCCCGATCTGGGTTTTTTGTGCTTGTAATAACTCTTGCTGTTGCTGCTTGAATTTTAAGGTTGTCGTCTCCACTCCACCTTTTCCTCCTCCATGGCCTGGATTTACCACCGCAACTCTAGCTTCTGTTTGCATATCTAATATTCTAAATGTAACCCAAAACGAATTAAAAAGTTACAAAATCAAAATTTTACATAAAAATTGAAATTTTATTTAGAAAAATACGATGGCTTTGGTTTTATACATGGCAAAAAAAAAACAAAGCTTGAATATAAAGCTCAAAGGATGTTTCTTTGGTTTTATTTGCTTTTTTCTTATGTATGCTTCCGTTCAAAGTTTTAATCTTTTTTATTTGTTCTTTTTGTCTAGGTGGAACGATGTCGTTTTCTGGTTTGTTATTCCACATCTTACTCCACCGACCGAACCGACTTCCTTTGTTGGTTGCAGCCGTTGATCTGTTTGACCTATATAAGTCAACTTTTCTTTTTTATACTACATATATATATATCTAGATATCTAGATTTTGTCTACCAAAAAATAGAAAATATTTTGGTGCTGATTTCTTTCCATTTGTATTTCTTGCTGCTGAATAAAATATTTTGGTGAAATTTTAATTTAAATAATAATCTTTAATGATCATTTGAAAATATATAATCCTAGTCTAAGTTTTATGATGGTAACGGTGGTAGGTGATTTTTACAGCCGTAGAATATTTGGACTGTGGGAGCGCATATTCTTTCAAGCTGGATTTTTTAATTGCGTCTTAGTTGACAGCTGTTAAAGTAAATGTTGGAGTTTAAAGTCGGTTAATAGAGTCATCCAATTAGATCATTCCACGTAGACCCGTTGTTGGAAACAACGTTGTTTTTGCTTCTCACGATATGTCACCGGGCGCACCCTATACATTTCTTCATCCATAGGGGAAATCAGCTGCGGGAAGTGGTTATCTTTGTCCGCTGCAATCGCCCATTAATGTTCTCAATCTATTTTACTTACTACTATGTTTTAACGAGAACGAGAATGGCTGGGTCCCAACTCCCAATGTTTGCCAAAAGACTCAATTTTAGGGTTAATTGTTAAAAAACACTCAAATCCAGACCCAACATTGTAAAATCGACTCAATTAAAAGTCTCTCATCAACATTAGACTCTGATATGAGCTATTAGCTTATGAAATTGATGGTAGATCCTTAATTGAGCGGATTTTATAATATTAAACTCTGATTTAAGTTTTCTGGATAATGGGTCTTAATTTGAACCTTTTTGCAAACGTTGGCCTTAATTTGGTAGCTTTTTTGGATGGAAATTTATGTTTTTCTTTATATGACAAATCATTTTTGTTAAATAGGAAAATTTATGTGTACAATTTTTATAAGTTCAATGTTCATGTAAAAATGTGAACATTACTTTTTGGTGGTTATGGACCGGGTTTGGCTCCCCTCCAATACCACTGTCATCCAATGGTTTCCAATACATCTCTGGATGATTGACACATGTTTAAAATAAATTCAATGGCTGAGATTAAAATCCCTACGAAACCTCCTTTACACCGTTAACTCACCTGTCCTTCCTCTTTCTTCATAGCACCAACCCAACCCAGAATCTATCAAAATTACCAAAACCTTAAACCTTCATGTATAACGTAAAAAATTTTCCTCTTCCTTCAATCTTTGTATGTCTTCTGTAGATTCCTATTCAATTCCGCGCCTTGATTTATTTCCTTTGCTTGTTTCTTTTATTTAAATTAAATCATATACTCTCCTTATTTTTTCAAGTTAGTGGAATTTTTAGTTCTTTTCGGTTTCAAACTATATGGCCAAAAAAAAGTTTCAAACTAATTAAGAGTTTGCTGGGTTTGGTATGAAGTCTTTTGTCTTTTTTTCTATAGTAAATTTTTGAGACTTTCATTATATAATTTGCTAGGTATTCTCACGTTATTCAATGTGCTTTATTAATAAAATAATGTTCTTTCATCATCTCATCTTTTGGTTCTTCAGAAAATAATTCAAGGCATAACTTAAATTGAAAAAAAGAAAAAGAATCGGGAAAGATATTCTGATTTCTGGAATTCACTAGGGATGAACCCTAAAGAGGGGGGGGGAGGAGAGAGAGAGACGATGATAATCAAAATTAACGGAGTGAAAAGGAGAATTTGTAGATGTTTTAATCTTAACCATTAAAAATTGATTTGACACATGTCACTCATCTAAAAATGCATTGGAAATCAATGGATGGAGCTAGTAATGGACAGGAGCCAAACCCGTTATGGACCAACCTCTTAAGTACACAAATTCTCATTGAAGAAGTGAAAAAAAAAAAATTAGCAGAAGAAAAAAGATTTCCAACTTCCAATTATGCTGTAAAGTTTCAAGTTTTTACTTCTAAGGCAAGGTAGAAGAAGTAAATTAACATTAACTAACCAAAACTTTTGTGCTTTTGCCTTAGAAAAAAAAGTTCTCCCCATTAATTCTTTAATAGCTCTTTCAAAAATTCTTCCCATGGTGGTTCTGTCTTTCAACATCAAACCCAGCTTTCAAACTCAACTGATCACCATCAGTTCCAAAGTTGAAATTGTTGTGACACAAGTTCATTGGAAAGGGTTGTGCCAAGTCAATATGCCCATTGTTCTGATTCAGACTCAAAGCTAGACAGAAGTTGCTGCTATTTCCTCCACCAACTGATCCAACATGTTGATTGTTGTCTCCAAGATTTTTGTAAGATACTGAAGTAGTTTTCTGCAACTGACTTTGCTCATGATCTGTTTGGAAATTATTGTTTCTCGCGCGTTTCGTTTGGATGTCATGAACTTCTTGGCTTGTAGCTTCTGAAAATGTTCTTTGAGCTTGCCTTAATTCAAGCATGTGTATCTCTTCTACCATTGGCTTCCAAAGTCTTACTCTTGCATTTATAAACCAATTTGAAACCTGTAAAAAAAATGCTCATAATTTCATTGCTCAATTAGCCATTTTCAAAAGGGCAAGAAATCTATGTATGTCACATTGACATAATATGAAGGAAAAAACTTCACCTGTGTCCTGGATAGACCTGTTTGTCTAGCTAACATTAGCTTTTCCGAATCCGAAGGATAACTAAACAAGAACATAAGATTTATTTCTCAATGATGAAATTGACAGGTTAATTTGAAAGTAAAACTAGGGCAGTGATCACTTACGGATGCAGGAAGTGTTCGAATAGCCATGCCTTGAGCACAGCGACTGCATGATCCGGAAGTCCTCTTTGAGATCTCCAAAGAGGATGTTGAAGAAAAGGCAAGCTATGGATAGGAGGAATTTGATCAGATGTCCAAAGGCTTGGAACATTGTCTTTACGGGCGCTGGCATTATTGACAGTTTTGTCTGTGAACCGAATTTGATGCAGAATAGCACTCTTCAAGCTACTAAAATGCTTTGCAATTGCTTTGAATGCAAGGCATACATAAGGAGCTGCATTCCCAAGGCCAGATACACATTTGAATGATGCAACTACTGACTGCATTTGCTGGCAGTATAACTTGTATTTCTTGTATACCTAATGCAAATTCAAAGAGGAACAAATTGGAACATATTAATCTCCTTAATTAACAATTTTGCAAACCAGATTGAATAATATTACATGAAATTACATTAAGCATTCTTTAGATAACAGGGTATATCAGTCATAAGCAGAAAGAAATGCAGCTTTTTCTGATAATTTTACACTCAACTTGAACATTTTATTGCTTCCATCACAAGAAATTGTTTTACTCCCACCATTTCCAGAGGGAAGATTTATCCTAAAACATATTTGCCATTCAATATTATGCAGAAGAATGATATTACTAAGAATTACTGATGCATTGATGCTAGGGTTCTGTTAAATGATTCTTCCTTATTTAATCCTCCCTCAGTTTAGAGACAAAGATTCCAAATACCATGATTTGGAGCCTGCAATCTAGCTATATTATAAATTTAAATTGAAGCATTCAAATCAATTGAAAAGTAAGAACAAGAAGCACTGTTTCAGGGCTGTTTCTTTTTTATCTGTAGGTAAAACCCTACTAAAGTTTCCTATCCTACTTTTTTTTTTCTTTAAAGAATTATTATGCTCTATAAATGATCAGATCCCAAATAAGAAGCTGCATTTTCCTTTTTTTTTTTTTGTGTCTCCCAATGTCACCATTACAAAAGCTCAAACCAAGCTTTTAATTTTCAGATTGCAGCCTTGAGAGCTTTTTCTCCACAGTAGATGCTATCAAGGACATAGCAGCAAAGAAGAAGCAGCTTGGTGGAACAGAGAAGGGAAGAAAAAAAAGACAATAAAAAAGAGATAAAATGGGAACATTACAAAAAGAAAGATGCAAAATCAAAACAAAACAAAAAAGGAACAGTAACATGATTTAATATGACAAGACAAGACATCTTTTTGCCATGTCTACTAAATTAAAATCAGATATATCTTACCCCGAGGATACTGATTCTTTGACAGAAAACAATTAAATCATCATCTCAGTTACACTCAATTCAATTGAATAGAACTGCACATGAATATATATCATCATCTTTTTTTTTCTATTAATTATTTTTCTTAAATGTTCATATCATATTTTCCCAATGATCTACAGTATATTCTGAAAATCAAATACAGTTTCTTCACTACCATGATTGAATGCATAGTAAAAATAGTACAAACTTAATATAATAAGCTAAAGCTGCATTAATCTGTTCTATGGCAATAGTTTAAGCTTCAAACTAGTTGAATTAAGTTACCCTTTTACTCAACAACTTAATCAAATTTGATATAGAAAAGTCTCAAGAAACACATGCTTACATACCTCATCCAACATCAGAAAGAGCTTTGAGTTCTTCAAACGATGCTGAATTCTCTCACTGCATGTAATTGGGTCAGCTAAGCTATCCAATGGAAAGTCAAAAACTTTATTATTAATTCCACAAAAATCATCTAAAATCTGTTGTGCAGGCTTCAAGAACTTTGAACTCTTCAACACAGATGCATAGCCAGTGAATGGACCAAGTGGAACACAACTTGTCATTTGACCATTCTGCTTCAAAAAACTTCCCAGGATTGAATTCCCATTTCCTTTTTCTGCATCCAAGTTCATAGGGAGATTGATACTGTTTTCCTGGTGTTGAGAAGATAGAGATAAAGATAAGCCATGGCCATTAAACATCTGGTAGTAAATATCTCTTGGATTCTGCATGAAAGTTGGTTGATGAGAAGAAGAAGAAGAAGAAGAAAGCAATGAAAGTTGTTGTGAGGGTAATTGTTCTTGAGCTTCTTCATGGTTGTTGTTGTTTCCAAGGGTGACTCTAAGCCTGTTTCTTCTGTTTTGTTGTGGTATATGGAAGGGTTCATCATAGTTTCCTGCCATGAATGGAGATTTTGGTGATGAGGAGTTTCAAAGAAAGAATATGAGAAAACAAAAGAAAAAAAGGAGAGGAAGAAATGAAGGATGAAAGAGATTCTGATATTATTATAACAAATCTTTTTGAGACTGTGGCAAGCAGTTTTAGGGCAGAGAGAGATATCATCAAAGCCCTGGACGTGGAATATGAAAGACAATAAGTAGGTCACACTCACACACTCTCTCAGTCTCAAACATGTGGACTCTTCTGTGACTCTTTACCACGTCACTTCCAATAGTATAATGATTATTGAACATTGGTTACTGTAGAATGAATAGTGTTAATTAATAGAATCTTAATAATGATTCATTATACATAAGCCTACTTGTATGATTTTGACATTGATTTGAAGCTTCCTTTGGGTCAATTCTGAACTTTGATTCTTAATATGGGCAAGAAGGATTGGAAGAATAAGGTGATTTTCTCTTCCTTATAAGTTGCAATAAAAACTTGCAACAATGGGGCTAAATGCACAATTTGGGGCTAAACAATTGTCGCGATGCTCGATTTGAGACCAAACGTTTCAATTGTAACAAAATGGGGCCAAATGTTTTCGAGACTGTTCAATGTTGGGCTTTTTTGGATGGAAAATGGGAGGTATATTACACACGCCGTTTACATGAGGCCAATTTTTTTAGCCACTTGGACTTGATTTAGCCAGATGTAATTACTATATACATGTGGCTTTCTAAAAATTAAAAAAAAACATTTTTCCAAATAACATCAACGAATTCATGTAAAAAGAATTAATCCAAGAAAATCAACTACCCAAACAACCCGATCAGAACCCAAAAAATTCCAAAAAAAAAAACATCAGCAAAATCTTCAAAGTTTTTTTCTTGCAAAACCAAAGCATCTTAATTACTTTCCAAACACAAAACTAGCTCAGACTAAAAAAGAATCTGCAAATTTCTGCATACAACTGTTGATGGTATGAATCTTCTTAATTTCTTGAAAGAGGCATTTGTGGAGAAGGAAAGCAAATACAATCAATGGAAGGAGTATGAATCTGATAAAACCAATAAACCCTACAGAAAAAAACAAAAAAAATGTTACAAATTTATAATACTCGAAGGAAACAAAGAAGCTATAAAGATGGCTTTGAGCTATAGATACCTCACACAAACATAATGACAGATCCCCTCCGCCACGCTTTGAAGATGGCTTTTTCACCACTTGACTCGAACGGAACTCAGGCGAATCAGAGCGAGTCGAGACCGAATTGTTATGATGCCCGACTCATCCAACTTGAATGCCGCCACTCATGACTCAAAGTTGCTTGCAGTTGTTGATCACTCGACAGAAATCGATAACACACCAACAACGCCCCTTCCCTTTCTCCGATCATAAAGCCCCCTGATCCCTTTCTTTGTCTTTCATCCCCCCCTGAACAGAAGTAATAGATTTAGGAAGGAAAAAGAGAAGTCGAGTAAAAGGAAGAGGAAGGGCGCAACACTGCAACAGTAAAGAAGAAAGAGAAGAAGAGGAGCAGAAGGGCATAATCAACATCATCAACCTAGAACCCACAGTTTGAATCGCACCCTAAACTTCTCGAATCAAAACTTGTCATCGAACCAAAAACAAAAATCACCTGAAACTCTAATTCTATCAAAGCCCCAAAATTGATTGGAACCCTAAAGCTTTTGGGTTTTCATTTTTTTATGAGAAATGTCGAGTCTGACAAAAAATTTGGGGAAAACTCGTGTAAATGGGTAAACCAATAAAAAAAGATTTTATTTACTTTTTATTTTTTAATTTCAGAAATTAATTTTAAAAATAAACCAACAAAATTGAAAATCCACGTAGGCAAAAAAATGGGTTTAACGGCGCAAAAAATGGGTTTAATGGCGCGTGTTGTTCACGGGTCATTTTCCATCCAAAAAAACCCAACATTGAGCAGCCTCGAAAACATTTGGCCCCATTTTATTACAATTGAAACGTTTGATCCCAAATCAAGCATCGTGACAAACATTTGGCCCCAAATTGAGCATTTAGCCCAGCAATGGGGTCGAAAGACTTGCTTCCTTCTTGTAACCTATATTGATAATGACTCTTCCTAATTCCTATTGTAGTAATTTTTATAATTGCTAATCCCCACCTCATTTTGTCTTCAATCATAAACTAAGACTATTACACTAAGCAAAAGTCCATAATAAAATTGCAGAATTCCACACTTCTTCCTTCCTTCCAAGTGATTATTGTCTACTCCAAAGCTCTTAAGGCAAGGCTTGTGCCCTCCAGACGTGCAGGGAGATAAAGTACAGTGCAAGAAAGAAAAGCACTTACTGAAATTTTCTTAGTTTTTGACAAGTATTGCCTACATTGCAGCAGGGTTTTAAAACTGGGGACATTGTCAAGAGGCTCAAAACCCTGGTTTTTCACATTAAAAAAGCTGCTTAGAGCATTGTAGTTCAATTTATTTCTGCAATTGGCATCAGATAATTGAGGGATGAAAGCTGGTATAAAATGTTAATATCAACGAGGTTGGCTTGGCACCCTTGGTGGAGGCAAAATTACTTATCCCTTGGCAACTGACGCTAACACACAAACAAGCCTTTGCCAATTGCCAAGAAGAAAATTGTTCAAGCCCAAATGGCTTCTATTTTGGATTTTAATGAAGTTAATGTGTCACATGTGAGATGACTGTGTTAACAACAATACTAAATAGTGTTGGTCAAGATAAAGGCAAACATGAGGCTTCCCTTACCTCATCCATGCACATTACTGTCCCTACACAAGAAAAAGATTTTTTTTTTTTCAAAACATGTTTAATATTTGTGTCTTAGCCAAACTCAAAGCACCTTAATTAAAGCCATGTTAATTGATACATGAACTCAGGTACTGATATATGTTGCTTAAACATGTTAATTAAACACTTTGGAAACGACTGAAATCTCAATTTGGTACCAAACCTTTCACGAAATGGGTGACTTAGTACTAAACCTTTTATTTCATCCGATTTGGTACCAAACCTTTTATAAATGGTTCAATTTAATACTTTTTCAGGTTGGATTTGGGAAGTGTAACTCACGCGCTAACTCAGTTATCCTATGTGGCTTTTTAAAATATTTTTTTATTATTTTTTAATTTTTTAAATATTTTTAAGTATTATTTTTAATATTTATAAATTAGCTCAAATAGGTACTAAACGTCTCAAAATTGGCTCAAATAGGTACTAAATTGGATCAATGTAGATTTCTTTTTTTTGCTAGTAATTATTTCCAATCTTACAAATTTAGCCAAAGGAAAATAACAAGCAACTTTTTAAGACACATGCTAAACTTGCATAAATTAAATACTCCAAATCCTTAACAATATGTAAAGCCACTAAACACAATTATCTTGAACAAAAAATCAAATACAACCACCAGAAATTTCAATTTTTTTTCTTTTAATTTTCAACCAACTCTTCTGCTTCCTCAAAGCAACCCCAATCCCTAATCAAAAAACAGCCCCAATGATCAAGTAGGTTGCCCAAGCACCCTTTTATCAAATTCATCACCATGATTCGCCATGGAAAATAGGCTTGACAGTCCACTGAACAAGCTGCAAAAGGAGGGGAAATAGGTTCAGAACAAATGAAGGAGAGTTTTGAACACAAGTGCAAATGCAGGAAGTTTAACAGAGTATGCAGAGGCAAGGGTGCAAGGAAAGTTCACAGTAAGTTCAATTAGACATATGAGCTTGGTTGTCCTCAATGAATAATGATGAAACCAGACATTGGATCCAAGCCTTGCCACCTTGCTAGCATAAATTAATGCACAAAGAAAGGCATATGTTTTTCTTATCAGAAGAATGGACAGCATAATTCTAAACTCTAAAGTCAAAATGGGTTGCTAAACTTGTTGAAAGTGAGATATAAGAAATTTAGAAATATTCTATGGTTAGAAAGAAAAAAGGAGTTTTCAATTCCAGAAACTATAATAGCGATTGATGTTAATGTCCGCCTTAAAGTTACTTATTTCTAAGGATGTCTATTAAGGCATATAAGCTTTGTTGTAGGACCTGTTAAAATCATATGTATTTCAAAAACATTCATTAGCATTTCACCTATTCAGTTAAAGATGGTACCTTACAGACCTTACTTAAAAATAATTAAATTATACCTCTTTGCAAGTTTCTTCATGCTTTTGCAGGAGCTTCACACTCAAGCACTCACACCTTAGCATTTCTCAAAGGAAAAGGAAAGAAAACAAAACAGCCACCATCTACACCATAGGTTTTCATTACGGTAACAGACCTCGCAAAATAGACAAAAATTAGCTCAAATATTTATTGAATATTTATCAATTTGCAATATCATATTATGAGAATATATTATAACAACGTAATATCATATTATCAATCATAAAATTCTTCTAGTATCTATTATAACAACGTAACAGATCAAATCAACTATCTTCTAAGTTCTAATAACCTATCTTTCCATTCAATGTTCACAAAAAAGAAGTCCAAAAACTGCATGTTTAATATATGCATATAAACTATGTATGAAAATATATGTGCAGTACTGCATATATGAAAAGAAAAAAGGATCAGGTCGCTCAAGCAACCTCGACAAGGAGTGATCCTTTGTCTATGTTTCTGTTCCTTTTTCTCATCATCATCATCATCTTCTTCTCCATTGAAGAGCTCTTCGTCCTGCTTAATAGGGTCTGGAATATGCCATTGAACCATGTTTTCCATACTCTGTTTTATAGATTCAGAATCCAATGACTAATGAGTTTCAAAAGAGTGGAAGCTTAATTAATTCGTTTCAAAAGAGTGGAAGCTTACTTAATTCCAAGATCAATATGCTCCTAAATACCAAATCTAAAGCAACCAGTATCACTAAAGGTCCTTCTCAACAACTCGTACTCCTTAACCTTCAACCCACTTTCCAACGAGATATAACCAATTTTTTCATTTATTTTTTTTTCAGAGCAGAATTCAAAATTAGATATTACGCTCTTGCATAAATTAAACCCAAAAATTAGAATCATCCAGAGCAATTCAAAGTACTATTCGCTCACCAAAATGATAACACTTTAACTAATCTTAAAATTGAAGTAATTAAAAGGAAGCTACTTTACTTACTTGGAATGAGACCAAACCCGCAAAGATTATGATTTTCCTTCCTAATTAATAAAGCCGCGGCCTTGCCTTCCTATTTGGTATTCATGCGACTGGAGCTGTGTTTTTTGGCGACGGCCTCAACGTAAGAGACGGTAGGATTCACCGGAATCGAGCTTTGAAGTCGCGGTTTAGGAGTGTTTTGCGTTAGGAGGATGGAAAGGAAAGAGGAAGATCCGACGGTGGAGGAGTCCATCAGTGGCTAACGGCGGCACGGAGGGAGATCAAGGCAAGCGGCGCTAGGGTTTAGTGGAAAGAGGGGTGTTTGTTTTGAAGAAGAAAAGAGAAGGAAAAAGAAAATATACAAGGAAAAGAAGAAAAGAAAAGGAAGAGAAAAAAGAAAATAGGGGCGGGATTAATTAGGTTTTTTAATATATTTTTTTATTAATGAAAAAGCCACGTGCCTTTTTTTTCTGTCAAAAATCTATTAACGCGCGTGTGGTTTACTCGCTGATGGACACCCGAAAAAATATTAAATTGGACCATTTATAAAAGGTTTGATACTAAATTGGACGAAATAAAATGTTTAGTACCAAGTCGTCCATTTCGTGAAAGGTTTGGTACCAAATTGAGATTTCAGCCCTTTGGAAACTGTTGTAATTACTAATTAGCTTAAAAATGATGAAAAAGAGAAGCTTTTCTCTAGGAACCCATTTCTCTTCATCTCTTCCTGCATCTTTATTAGCCTTTCTCCTTGTTTCTTTCTCCATTTAAAGTTTACTAAGTTAAATTAAGAAATGCAGGGTTGGCATTATTGCTTTGGCACTGATATACATTTTCCTGTCAAAAATGCAGATGAAGATAATAGCATACATACATAATAAGAACCAGATTCTTAATTAGATTGATCCTGCAGGAAAATTTTGTTAATTAAGCAGAAAAAAATGAAACCCAATTTGATATTGGGTGATGGTGATTAGATTTGCAGCAATTTCAAATTGATTTAGGCATGCAATATTTTTTTTGAATGCTTTACTAGCACTAACAGCCTATAGGTCTACTTTTCCCAGATATATATATATATATATATATATATATATATATCTTTACATTATAATATAAGTCTAAATTTCAAAAATATTTATCTGAAATATCTAAAATACCCTTATTTATCTTTAACTTTTAAGGTTTAATATGTAATTATATTTATCAATTAAATTAAATATAATTAAAATTCTAATTTTTCTTTACAACACGAAGTCTTTCCCCTAAAGATGAATTACTTAGTTTTGCTTGAAGAGCACGATGAGCAGGGGCGGATCCAGGATTGTTGGCTTGGGGGGGGCCGTGCAAAATAAATTTTTTTTTGTCACATAAGGTTATTGGAGGAAAAAGAGGTTTTAAATACATTTTCCAACAAACTTTCAATGTTAAATCATTTTTTAAAGTATAGAGTGCAATCTAATATTTATGTTTTAATGAATTTAAAATAATGTATAAATGATAAATAGAATACATAGAAAAGAAAATTTGCATAATTATATGCAAAAAATAGCATTTAGTATTTCACATATGTGTTCTTATATAACATTTGATGTATGAATTCATTTTAATATATTTATTAAATATACAAATTGATAAACCGTAATAAAAGATAAAAGAAGTTAAATTTTAAGAAGTGAATTATGTTCTTAACTAAAAATATAAAAACCAAATACAATATTTTTTTCGTATAAAGTCAAGATAATTGAAATAAAATAAAATATAACTAAATATATGATATAAAAATAAATTATCTTGTATAGAAAAATAAATTGGTAATATTAGAGGGGTCATATTATAAAATTTAGTGGGGGGGGGGGGCAAACTTAAATATTCCCATTTTTTGGAAAATTTTACTTGCACAAAAAAAAAATATATATATTTCAAGAGGTTTGGGGGAGTCACAGCCCCTGCATTAATTTAGTAGAGTAATAACGAGATATCAATTTTAATTTTGCTTCAACTTGCCAAAAGATACGCATATATAGCATATAATTAATTAACCAATTTTGTACATCTAATTTTATACTTCCTCATGTTGCATTAAGTTTAGTTATAACCTTATACAAATTTGACTTACCGGGTGTGTTTGGTTGAATTGCCAGATTTGTTTGAAGAGATTCAAATAGTGAAGTCAGGTACTACAGTGTGATATCAGAATAACAATAATAAGAATAAAATTTGTTGAAAATATTCATGAAACACTAAGATTGATTAACATATACACATAGAATAAAATAATAAAATGAAACTCCTAATTCTATATAAGGACTTTAACTAACCATCAATCTATATATCAATAAAGTTTTTCTTGGCACCAATATATCAATAAATTTAGCTCACTATTTTTTAACCCTAAATATCTCTTTAATTATTAACTACAACTTTTTTGGTATTCTTAGATTAAAAAATTAATAACATTCACCATTGATAAAGTTACTAAGCATGTAAGGTTGCTAAATTTCTTGATAATACTATAGTTTAGCTTTCTAATTAGTAATCATAAATGAGAAATTTAATAACCAAAATTACTAAGAATGTAAGACTATTGAATTAGTTGATAGTAGTATCATGCCTTTCGTTATAATCATTATAGATTTTTTTTGTAACCTTAAATAAGAAAAATCGGTAGCCTTCACTATTGATGAAAGTTTTTTTATGACAGTTTACTAAATCTTTTTTAATAACTCTAAATAAAAAAAATATGATAACCAAAATTGCAAAAAATGTAAGGTTATTGAATTAGTTGATAGTACTATACCTCTTTTATGATCATTACAGGTGTTCCAGTAACTTTTGAGAGAAAAAAATGGTAAATATTCACCATTGAAAGTTTACTAATGTTATTGAGAATGTAAGGATTGGTAAATATATACAATTTTAATAAATTTTATAGCTTTTTTTAGTAAACTTGAGTAATAATTGGTAACATTTTTTAATGATAAAAAGTATTAAAATTAATAAGGATGTAAGGTTATTTCCATCTAGATAATATTATAATCTTTTCCATAACCTTTATAACCTTTTAAGTAATTGATCTTAGATAAGAAAATCAGTATAGTACCTTTATAATGTACGGTCATTGAATTAGTTGATAGTGTCATACCCTTTTTTATGATTATTATAAGTTTTTCAGTAATTTTTTTTAGAAAAAATGGTAAATCTTCACAATTGATGAAAGTTTACTAATGTTACTAAAGTCTACCAAATTAATGAATGATCAATGTAAACTAAATAACATAGCAAAAAGTTTACTAATGTTATTAAGAATGTTTTCAATTGTTTAACCAATAAATTTTCCTACGTATCATGAATATTGGTGAGAAGTTCTTCAAAGGGTTTAGAGGAGAAAGAAAATATAATGAAAATAAGAAGGAAACAATCTTAAATGTATTTATTATTATCTCCCCATTATTATGGATTAATAAGGATTAAACAATATTAATGGGATTTTTTTGTGCAAGTTAGAATATAGTATCAACATTCAAAACTTATTTGATAGCATTATAGTTATTTTGATAACATCTTAAACAATTTTAAGTCATTTTTAAGTAAGAAAATTTATAAACTTTATTTTTTTTAATAAAAAGTTACCAAAATCATCCAAGAGCGCTATTAAGTTTGTGGAAAGCATTATAGCTATTTAATAACTTTTATTAACTTTTTTTAGTAATTTTAGATTACAAGATTAGTAACATCCATAATTGATGAAAATTATTACAAGTAATAAAAACATAAGGTTACTGAATTTGTTGATAGGACTATAGATTTTTTTTAATAATCTTCACAACTTTTTAAAATTGATGATCAATTATAGGCCTATAGTTTTTTTTTACTAATCTTAGATATGAAAATTGATAATCCTCATTGAATTGATGAAATGCTACTAAATTTATTAAAGATGTCAGGTTACTTACATTATAATACTATAACATTTTTTATAACCTTTACAACTTTTTTAGCAACTTTAAAGAAGAATATTGGCAAATGTCAATATTATTGATAAATGACTACTAAAATTACTAACAGTATAAGGTTAATTACTGAATTTATTGATAATATTCAATAACATTTGATAATTTAAATAGCTTTGCAATGAATATTTGATGGGAAAATTGATAATCTTTTTTTTTCATCAGAAATCGATAACCTTCTTTAGGCTAATTGTTCAAATAAGGGCCTAACGTTTGACAAAATGCTTAAACAAGGGCATGATATTTTAATTTGGCCAAATAAGGGCCTAACATTATTGAAAATGCTCAAATAAGAGTATGATCTTTTACTTTGGCCAAATAAGGGCCTAACGTTATCGAAAATGCTCAAATAAGGGCTAGATCGCGTTTAGGTGGCATGATTCTACAAGAAGAGAAACGAGTTCAAAATTCTAAACAATGATAACATAGACTCTAAAATCCAAACAAAATTAAGTTGAAAAGAAATGAAGTTAGTTTTAAAACAAGGTAAACCAAACTTTTTAGTATTTAAAGAAAACATAAACTCAAAAGGCAGATGGATACCTATGTGTCCGGAACTTATCCTAAACTCATTATAGGCCATTGGACTTATGAAACAAGGATAAATGTTAAACTTTGTTCTTAACATCTAGCCATGTATTGTTTTAGTAAATTCAAATAAGAAAATTGATAACCTTCCTTCATTATTGAAGATAACAATAATTGTAAAATTTAAGTTTTAAAAGTTTTGTTTGTTCAATGAAATTGATTACTTCAAATCTTTATAAACTATATGACCAGATTTTGATGATTAATTAATCACAATTTATGAAATTGAAAAGTACGCATGTGCGGAATATAATTTTATTTCTTATATTTTTCTTCGATTATTTTTATATTAGCTTTTTTTTAAAAGTATTGCCATAGACTATATTTTATTTGTAATTCTTTTGGGTTTTTTTATTTTGGTATTGGGGCTTTTTTTTAATACTTAAACATAATTATTAAATTTTAAATTTTTTATTTAGAACATATATGTACATAATACTTCATAAATTTATATTTACCTACATCAAATACAAATTAATAATAATATATATACAGGGAATTAAAAATATTTAATTAGTAGGATTAGAACTTTAATGTTAGTTTGAAGTATTGACTTTGTTGGTGTTAACCTCTTATAGATATTTCTGTAACCTGAAGAGCATTTTACACTCATAAATTTATATTTATGAAGTAATGACCTTTTATGTACATATATATTAAAAATAAAATTTTAAAATTTAATTATTATTACAAAGTTTATAACTAAAAATACAAATAACCAAAATAAAAATTTTATAAAAAATATATGTACTTTTTGTTCGGTTATATAATATATGTTATTGTCATCATAAATCATTTTATAATTTATGAATTTATTATTGAAAGTTCCAGGATGCTACCAATATGCGTTGTGTTGTGGGATAGCCTAGCATAGGTAGAAAGAATGTAAAACAATTGAAACTTGAACAAAGATTTCTCAATGTTAATTGTTGCTTTACCAAATGTCAAAGGAAGATTATATATATTTTTTTAATATTAGACTAGAAATTAATATGTGATTTATTATATTTATTTAATTCATTATTTATACGTGCAGCGCACGTGCTTTAACTAGTATATATATATATATATATATATATCTTTATATTATATAAGTCTAAATTTAAAAAACCTTGACCTGAAATATCTAAAATACCCTTTTAAATTTTAAAATTTTAGTTCTATTTTTAAGGATTAATATGTAATCCAACCAGATTTTGTTTCCCTATTAAAAAAGTCTAAAATAATACTCATTATTTTTACACGTTAAACATCTTTTCTTTTTTAGATATTACATTAAACATCTTTTTTTTAGATATTACGTTAAACATCTTAGTATGATATAATTCTTAAACTTCTTATTATAATAATAATTATTATATATTAGTAGTTGTAGTTGTATTATCATTACATTTTTCTTTTTTATCCTTTTTATGTATTTTTTTCTTCATCTTTTCTTAGATGATTATGACTATTTCAAAGTTGAGTATTTAATATTTTTCCAATAATTTGAAGTACTTAAAGTGTCATTGGCTTTAATTCTTGCCAAATCAAGTCGTTTTTTTTTTAAAAATTTCTACCAGATCCCAAAAGCTTATTTTATTCAAATAATAAAGTAAAATTAAAAGATGATAAATAATTAACAACGAATATTTTCATATAAAAAAGTAAAAAAGAACCGTGAAGAATTAATTAAAAAATAAATAAATATGATTTTTCATCTTAGAATGTGGACGAGAACGACCCATTTTACAAACCCTATAAATAAAAAATCCAAAAACTAATTTGATTCATGAGTTTTATGATTTGCTCTAATCTCATAATATTTTTGTATTGATTCATAAGTGTTATGATTTGCTCTAATCTCATAATAATTTGGTATTAAATTAACATTGATAAGTATTTAATTTTTTTCTAACCAAAATACTTTAAAGTACCATGGTTTTAATATTTTAAAGTACCATGGTTTTAATTCTAACCAAAATACTTTTTCTATTAAAAATCATTTTTCTATGAACACAGAGGGAAGAAGTTGGTAGTTAGGAATAACCTATGAAAAAAATAGGAGCTAAAAATCCGTTAACGTGAAACTCTGGATTTAGGAGGAAATTAGTTTCCTGTTTCAACAGTGATTGGTGTCAAGCAGTGAGACCTGCTTGACTGTTGGGATAATAATTCTTGAAACAGTAACATAAACACTAAATATTAATTATTAAAAGTTTTAATGTTTTTTTGAAAATTTTAATAGATTATTCATTCACTGCGTACTTTTATTTTGCTCTGTTAGCTTAAATAGTTTTATTTCATTCATTAATATGCATAAAATTGGTAGTGTAATAATAAGAAAATGAAATTCAAGTTTTATTCAACATGTCAAAGATATGCATATATAGTATATAAATTCAATTTCTCAATCGAAAAAAAAGAAAGGACTTAAGAATTAGTAATTAAGAAAATATTATTTTCAAGTCAATATATTTACACACATTAATTTAATGTGTCTGATTGAATTGTGAGATTTGTTTTTGGGTATTGAAATGGTGAAACCAAGTATTGTGTTGTGAGATTAGAATGATAGCAATAACATATGTTTAAAATTTTCGTGAAAGATCAACAGAAAAAAGAATATACTACACCAAATACACGCACAATAAAATAATAAAATTAAAATCCAAAATCAATAAGGATTTTGACTAATTATTCAGCCATGTGTAAATAACTTAAGCTCAATAAATATTCTTCTAATATCTCTTCAATTATCCATATTCCATTATAACTTTTGTGACTCAACAATATCGATAACTGGTTAAAAAGATTAAGGCTAGGCGGATGGCCCTAGTGAACTTAATAATACTATAGTTTAGCTTTTTTTATTAAACATAAATAAGAAATTTGATAACCAAAATTACTAAGAATGTAAGGTTATTGAATCACTTGATAGTCCTAGACTATTTTTATAATTATAGGTCTTTTTTCTACCCTTAGATTAAAAAAAAAGGTTAACTTCACCATTGAAGAAAGTTTACCAAAGTTAATAAAAATATAAGGTTATTGAATTTATTAATAACCTTATAATTATTTTGATAACCTCTAATTGTTTTTTAGTAATCATAATTAAATAATAAAATTGACAATAATTACTAAGAATGTAAAGTTGCTAATTTTATTGATAGTATCATAACAATTTTAAAAGCTTTTTTAGTAAATTTAAATATCAAATTGGTCATTATTGATAAAAAGTTACTAAACTTATTAAGGTTGTAAGGTAACTTATTTCTTGATAGTACTATAACATTCTTTATAATGTCTTATAACCTTTTAAGTAAACTTAGATTAAAAAATTGGTAACTAAATGTAAAATTATTGAGTTAGCAGATAATAATATAGTTTTTAGAATAATCACTGCAACTTTTTTAGTAACTTTAGATATGAGAATTGGTAATCTTAATTATTAATAAAAGGCCAGTTAAGTTACTAAGAATTTAAAATTTATAATTTTTGTTGATAACATCATAACCTTTTTAATATCCTCTAAAGGTTTTTTTTTGACTAACCTTAAATAAGAAAATTAGAATTCTTCATTATTGATGAAAGGCTACTAAAATTAATAAAGATGTAAGGCATTAATTATGAATGTATGGTTGATTGGTTGTTGAATTTGTTGATAGCATCATACTTTTTGTTTTCAACAATATTAGATAAACTCATTTGCTAAAGATATGATGTTAGAATTATATATATTTTCTAACATCATAAACTCTTTTAGTTACCTTTAAATAAGAAAATTTGTAACTTTCACTTTTTAGAAAAAGTTACTAAAATTACCTAAGATGTAAGGTTACTAAGTTTGTAGAACATATTATAGTTATTTTGATAAATTTTATAGCTTTATTACTCATTCTGTTACTATTGATAAGTCACAATTTGGCAAAACATAATCCATTAAAAAATATGTATTAGAAAGTTTATAAATCAAGTTTACAAGTATTGTTTTTAAAAATTAATTTGATTTATATTATTTTTTAAAAAAATTGGTCAGAGTTAAAATATGTTTGACTTTTTTTTTATGACTTGTAATGATAAGGGATGGAGGGAGTAGTAATTTCAGATTACAAGATTGATAACATTTATTATACAAGAAAGTTACTAAGAGTCGTAAGGATAAGTCGCCAAATTGACTAAAAATTACACTTTTTGTGTTGCGTCTGTTAAAGGCACCAGTTAACCAAACCCTTATAATATACCTTTTCCATAATCATTAATTATAGTTTTTTTTTTCTTTGTACTCTTACTAAAGTTACTGAATTTATTGATAATTCTTATATAATTTATCTTTTTAAAGAATCTATTGAATTAATTGTAAGTACTATACCATTTTCATAATCATATTAGTTATTTCTTTAACATTAAATAAAAAAATTCTATCCTTCACCAATGATGAAAGTTTAAAGTTATTAAGAATGTAAGATAATTGAATTGATAGCATCATAATTGTTGTGAGAACATCAAAATCTTCTTTTAGTAACCTTAATTAGATACGAAAAACTGAATTTATTAATAGCAATACAACATTTTTAATACTACTCAATTTTATAACTTTATTTTTATAACTTTTGATGAAAGGTTATTAAGTTATTATTAAGGATTTAAGGTTACTTACTAATTTGTTGATAGCATCATAAGCCTTTATAATAACCTCTAAAGTTTTTTACTAACCTTAGATAAGAAAATTTGCAACCTTCATTATTAATAAAAAAAACTAAAATTACAATAAGATATTTATTAAGGTTAATATATGACATTGCCAAATTATTAATGATAATATAAAAATAAGATTGTTAACTTAATATCGGTAACGTTCATTGGTAATGAAAAATTATTTATATTATTAGCGGTGTAAGGTTAGGTTGCTGAATTTGTTAACAACGTCACTTTTTTACAAACCTTCGTAATTATGATGTAAGACATTAATTATGAATGTATGGTTGATTGGTTGTTGAATTTGTTGATAGCATCATACTTTTTGTTTTCAACAATATTAGATAAACCCATTTGCTAAAAATATGATGTTAGAATTCTATATATTTTGTAACATCATAAACTTTTTTAGTTACTTTTAAATAAGAAAATTTGTAACTACCACCTTTTAGAAAAAGTTACTAAAATTACCTAAGATGTAAAGTTACTAAGTTTGTAGAGCATATTATAGCTATTTTGATAAATTTTATAGCTTTATTACTCACTATGTTACTATTTATAAGTCACAATTTGGTAAAACATAATCCATTAAAAAATATGTATTAGAAAGTTATAAATCAAGTTTACAAGTATTGTTTTAAAAAATTATTTTGATTTATATTATTTTTTTAAAAAAATTGGTCAGAGTTAAAATATATTTGACTTTTTCTTTATGACTTATAAATTATAATGAAAGCATCATAACTTTCTTGATAAATTTTATAACTTTTTTAGTAACTTTAGATAAGACTTTTTATCATTCATTAGTATTGAAAGATTATTAATGTAAGGCTGCTGCTCGATAGTATCATATTTTTAACATTTATAGCTTTTCCTCCCTCAAAAAACCCTTAGATAAATAAAGTTTGTAGCCAAAATTACTGAGGATATAAGGGTATAAGCTATTTTGATAACATCTTCAACTATTTTGTGATCTTTTAAGTAAAAAAAAAAATTAGTAACCTTTATTTATAATAAAAATTAAGGTTACTAAATTTATGGAAAACATCATTAGCTATTTTGATAAATTTTGTAACTTTTTTTATTAATTTTTAAATATAGTTAACCTCTATAGATTTTTGATACAAAATTTTAAAGTATTTACATATATAAAATAAATACTATATTAAGTAATAACTTATTATGCACATATATATTAAAAATGAAAAATAAAAATTTTGATTATTATTACTAAGTTTATAACTAAAATAGAAATAAGAAATTTTTTTAAAAATTAGAAAAAATATAGTTTTGGCAAGATTTAATTATTTTATAATTAGTAATCTAAAATACAAAAAAAATCTATATCACATGTGTAGCATATGTCAAACTGTTTTTGAATTAAATAATTTGAAAAATGTACCATGTAGCAATTTTTATGGTGCAAAAAAGTTTGGCTACGGAATACCCTCAAATATATAGTTTGTGGATTAGTCTAACAGAAGGACAAGATAACAATTGAAAACTTTTTCCAAGATTTTCCAATGTTGATTGTTGATTGTTGTTTCGTCTTAGACGAAATTATATTATTTTTATGTTGTATTACAAATTAATATGTGATTTATCATATTTATTTTTTGTTTTTATGATTTATAATTACAAATTAATATACTATTTATTATATTTATTTATTTGTACATGTTTTTATGAATTATTAACACACGTGCGAGGCACGTGCATTAGCTAGTATATATATAGGTATAAAATTTTTCCAAGGCATTTATTTCAGTGATGAGTTCATAACTTTTAAAGAGAAATCTAAGCTAGTTAAAACTTTTGAGTTTTGACCACTTTTTCTACAAACACTGTATTTCTTTTGAATGGGCTTGATTAGTGTTGAATTTTTAATATTTGTTTTTGGGTTGAAGCCCATATCCAGCCCATATTTTTTTTTCTTCCCTACCCTTGTGATATGATCCACAATTAACTTGAAAAAAGAAGGACGCCATGTATAACGTTTTTGTAAAGCCAATAGATTTTTGCAAGTGAAAAGAGAAGAACTACAGCCCTCTTGAAATATATATAAATAAAATAAATAAATTCCACACAAAGCTTTATCATCTTCTGAAAAAAATAATTGAAGAATAGGGATAGCATACATAGACACCAGTGGGAGAAAAAAAAAAGACCCACTGATACATTTATTCATCTTAAAACTAATACGATAAACAGAGAGAAAAGTCTATGAAATGAACGGCAATCAATATATTCATATTAAGTCAATTATTAAATGAGAAGAAAAAATAAAGAAACAGAGTACACTTTGAAAGAAAGCATTTGATTTGATCCACTCGTTTGCTGATCTTCGCTTGCATTCTTTTCTTAGATCCATCAAGTCAACCTACTCCAAATGAAGAAGAAAATGAGGTATATTGTCATATGAAATTAGGATTATAATAAGAAACAGACCAAAATGAAAACAAAATAGATTTTCATAGAAATAAGATAATTATCTCTCACCTGCTACGTAGTTAAGGATTTCTATGGAGGGTATGTGGCGAATTTTATAGAAATCCTCTCCTTCTCTCCCATCTATCACTTGACTCCTCTTTGCTAATGACTCTGTAACTGCTTCTAGAGTCATTTCCTGGAGAGTAGTAATATACCTCAACCCTTCTGGAAGCATCCTCAGATTCCCACAATCGAACAATCTAAAACTCCTTAGACATGGCATTGCCCCTTTTTCTATCACCCACTCTTCTAGATCTCTTAAATTAAGTAACTCAAGATAATCAAGCTGAGGAAACCCATTGGCAGAGCAAACAAGTTTAGTCCCACCATATGAATTATAACATAACTGGAGAATCCTCAAGTGTTGAAGCTTTCCCAATTCAGCCATTGGATCCGCTGATATCATAGACTCCTTCAAAGTTAACTTGGTAATGTTCTGTGGAAGAAATTTCAAAACAGGATGGCTTGAATGCGGACCATCTTCTTCTTGTATCTTCATGGAAACATTCTAAGCTCAAATACCTCAAATGATGTAGATTACCAATTTCACTTGACACACGCCACTTCTCGACATCCCTCCTCACAAGATTCAAAACCCTTAAGAGTCTGAAGTTATTGCATTTTGAAATCCTTACTTCTATCAAATTTTGATACTGATAATCTTGAAAGAGTAAGAGAGAACGTAATTTTGGATGTTTACCTTCCAAAAGAACATGTCTTTTGCTTGGATGAATAGCAATTCGTCGCTCCTTTGAGTATGCCAAGTTCACACGACCATTGTTGACACTGGATGGTGGCTGAATCCCCAAAAAGTTCTCTTCTTTAGCTTTCTCCACACACAAGTCTCTCGAGAGATCATGCATTCGACATGTTTTGACACCGGTTCCTGTACGATCCTTCTCGCCAACTTGAACCAAACATCTGTTTATCAGCTCTTCGAGGTAGTATTCAGCTTCATCCTCCATCAGCAATTCCTCACTTCCCGGTGGTAGTGAAATGAAACCTTCGGCAATCCATAGTCGAATTAGTTCCTTTTTTGAGATCTCCCAATCTTCTGGATAATGGGCAAGGTACAAGAAGCATGGTTTCAAATGAAGTGGCAAATCATGGTAGCTTAATTCCAGAATTCTATCCACTGCACCATACTTGTTTAAGTCTGCATTGAATCTTTTTTGAACCATTTCCCACTGAGCCAACGATCTTTTTGTTGCTAGCAAGCCTCCCAACACAACAATTGCTAAAGGTAGACCTCCACATTTTTTCACCATGTCCTGTCCCAATTCCTCAATTTTTCCCGAGCATGCATGTGACCACTCTATCCCATCTCCAGGGAATGCTTTCCTCTTGAAAAGCTCCCAACTTTCATCATCTTCAAGAAATGGTAGCTCATTTGGGAAGCTCAATGGATCAGCAAGTAAAGCCACATCCTTGTTACGTGTTGTGAGTAAAATCTTGCTTCCCTTTTTCCCTGGTGGAAAAGCACGTTGAAGATCATTCCACTGATTACTTCTCCATACATCATCAAGGACAACCAAGTACCGTTTGTTTTCCAATACATCTCTAAGTTTTCTCATCAATTCATCCTCTTCCATTTTATCAATTTCCTCTCTATCTTCTTTAGAAGGAGACAGAACTTTTACCAGGATCTTGTGAAAAACTTCTCTTGCCATACATTGTTGAGATATGAAAACCCAAGCACGGGAATCAAAATGTCCTGTCACATCAGCACGATGGTATAGTTTATGGGCAAGAGTGGTCTTACCTATGCCGCCCATGCCAACAATGGAAACAACATGAAGATCATCTTCTTCTTTCGTCAACTGAGCCAAAACTTCCCCTGTGGTACCCTCCCAGCCAACAACAAAATCCTCCGTGGCAAGTGAATTTGTTCTTCTAATTAGCCGCTGCCTGGAATTAGAATTAGAACTCTCCCCTTTTCCACATATGTCTCTATATGCGGGGAGAGTCTTGGAAATGCGCTCAAGCCTTGCCTGGATTGCTCTGACCTCTTCCCCGATCTTGTGCAGATGAAAGGGTTTGGTAATGAATCGAGTGAATTTGTTTGTTTGGGCAACTTTAAGGATGTAGGTGTCTATTACATCTTCAGCTTCGTAAGCACGGTCTCTGATTTGATTCACCAGAATGCGGTTAAGCTCGTCTAGCTCTTGCCTACCGTCTGCAACTTTCAAGGCACTTTTCATCCGTTGCAATTCATCAACCAAACCATCCACTTCCTCTTTAACTCCTCGTAAGAAAACTGCTTCATGAATCGCTAAATCCAACCATCTTTCAGCAAGTAAGGATACAATAACCTCCGCCATTGCTACTCCTGGGTTCAATATAGAAATCAATAACGATTCCTTTTTCTCAAACAGATTGGAATTTTTTACAAAGACATTAGCTTTGGATGGGTAACTTTAATGGCCTTTGTTGCTATTGCTCTATGAAACTTCTTTTCTGAGAAATGTTTATAAAAAATTTGTATATTTTGTGGTGGTTGTTTAGCTTTGGACAGGGACAAAATCAAAGGATAAGAATTTGCTGGCATTGACTAAGACTCCAGTTTGGCCCAAAAAAAAAAAAAAAAAGACTAAGAGGAAATTTGGAGGAAGCTAACATGAAATAATTAATGCATATATTCATTGGCCCGACCAACTTAACTTTTTCTATTGACTTTTTCGTTACCGTGTCAACTGTAAAAATCTTAAAGGGAGGAAATTATTGAAATGAAGACCCTACATGAGTCATCGGCATGTGATAAAATGTTAAAGCCAAATCATTGATCCATTTTGTGAAACCGAAAGTAAATTTTGGAGGCAGCCAACATGAAACATGATACCTTTTATTTAATTAGGAGACGATTTTTTATCTTTTATTTTCCTTAAGAAAATTTGGTTATACCTATTTGAATAGCTATAAATTACAAAAAATTATCTTTTATATGATAGATATATTTTAATTAGGAGACGATTTTTTATTTTTTATTTTCCTTAAGAAAATTTGGTTATACCTATTTCAATAGGTATAAACTACAAAAAACTGTCTTTTATTTGATAGATACCTTTTAATTAGGGGACGGTTTCCAGAGGTTATATTTTTTCACGTTTTATAAATAGGAACGTGATTTTCCCCTGAAAATAATCAATTCTTCTACCTTGGATGTTATTAAGTGGCTTAGTTGTATCCCAAATACAACTTGTTTAATTTCTGAAGCAATATTGTATTTGAGAAAGTCTGACGCCTCTGAGTCTTGATTTCTCTCAAATTTCAGAAAATTTCTAACATATATATCCTGTCCCTCCATGCCAACTTTAACTTCTTGCATTATTGACTATAATAATTCAATAAATTTCTTATATGATGAATGATTATCATAAGATAAATAAAATGGTTGTTTCCGTGGTAATTCTAAGCTTGTTTCTTCTGTTTTCTTGTGGTACAGTAGCAAATTGAAGTAATGATTATTGTATTGATGTTTGTTTTCATGGCATTGAATTGGAGAGAACTTGTTTGGATTAATATAATTTTGGACTTTTGGTAAATTTTACAGAATTAACTCTGCTACCCCATCACTTTCATGGCAGTCACTTACAATAACCCTTTTCTCTACATTTTTGTAAGTATAATTCCTTGCCAAGAACACATAAACAAATAAATTTAGTACAATTAAGGCTGCCAGCATCCAATAGAAATTATCCAAGCGGCTCGTATTCAAATCTTTGCCTATCCAACTTTTGCCTGCCTTCCCTGTAATATGATCCACAATTATGATTAGGAAGCTGCTCAAGAAGCTTCCAACTCCAATCACACTGAGATAAAATGCTATGCCTAAACTTCTCATTGAATCAGGAACTTGGTCATAGAAATACTCTTGCAAGCCAACTAAAGTAAAACCCTCTCCCAAGCCATGGATTATGTATTGAGGAGCAAGCCGGAACACACTCATGGACAATGACCCTTTTTTCCCTCCTTGTATAATCTCATTCTCAACAACTTTTAGCCTTTTCATTTCAACAAAAGCTGCTGTGATCATGGTTAGTGTGGAAAGTATCATGCCAATGCCTATCCTTTGTAGGATACTTATGCCTCTTTCGTTTCCGGTAACTTTCCTTAAAAATGGGATCTCATATATGGTGACTGATACCATCATTCCAATAGCAGCTAAGGAGTAAATGGATGCCGGTGGGATATCGAAATTTTCGCTAATCTTTCAGTCCATTGTAGCAGCTTGTTTCACAAAGAATGTTGAAGCTTGTGCAAGACATACTCCAAATATCAAAGATGTAAGCCAAATGGGAATCATGCTTAGAATAAGCTTCATTTCCTCCACTTTTGTAACTGTTGCTAGTCTCCAAGGATTATGATGAGTCCTGTCATTTGAATTGCTTTCCCTGTCTTCAACTATTGCAGCTTTGTCTAGAAACCTGTTGACATAAAGCCTATTTTACTTCTTTTAACAATAATTTGGACATTTTAATGAAACTTAATTATTATGAACATTCTTACATTACCTAAGCCGGCTTGTATGACATAGAAGCCTTCCTTGGGACATGTTTGATGTCTTTGGTGTTACTTCATAGAGCTGAGAAGGATTGGAAGGATAAGGTAAGTTTCTCTTTCTTATAGCTGCAACCAAAACTTGCAGCAATGGGGTTAAAGGACTTCCTTTTGGTAATCTGTATCGGTAATAAATCTTTCCCATGTAAAATGCTAAGATTGAAATAGCCATAACTATGGTGAGGATAAGATTTGCAACTCCCCATCCCACTTTGTCTTGAATATAAACTATGACTAATACACCAAGCAAAAATCCAAAACCAAGTACAAAATTCCACCAGTTGAAGTAAGACATCTTCTTCTTCCTTTCTTCCTTTCTTCAGTTTGCAGATGGATCCTGGCACGATAATTTCAGCTAAACTTCCTAACCTCAAATACCTCAAATGATGTAGATTACCAATTTCACTTGACACACGCCACTTATCGACATCCCTCCTCACAAGATTCAAAACCCTTAAGAGTCTGAAGTTATTGCATTTTGAAATCCTTACTTCTATCAAATTTTGATACTGATAATCTTGAAAGAGTAAGAGAGAACGTAATTTTGGATGTTTACCTTCCAAAAGAACACGTCCTTTGCTTGGATGAATAGCAATTCGTCTTGCCATTGACTCTGCCAAGTTCACAGGAACACGAGGACCATTGTTGACACTGGATGGTGGCTGAATAATTCCCAAAAAGTTCTCTTCTCGAGCTTTCTCCATACACAAGTCCCTCAAGAGATCATGCATTCGACATGTTTTGACACCTGATCCTGTACGATCCTTCTTGCCAACTTGAACCAAACATCTGTTGATCAATTCTTCGAGGCATTGTTCAGCTTCATCCTCCATCAGCAATTCCCCACTTTTTGGTGGTGTTGGTGAAATGAAACCTTCGGCAATCCATAGTTTAGTGGCAATCCTCTTTGAACCATCTTCCACTGAGCCAATGATTTCTTTTTTGCTAGCAAGCCTCCCAACACAACAATTGTTAATGGTAGACCTCCACATTTTCCCACCATGTCCTTTCCTAATTTCTCAAATTCTTTGTCGGGGGAAGCATGATCAGATGACTCTGTCCCATCTCCTCCTGGAAATGCTTTCCTTCTGAAAAGCTCCCAACTTTGATCCTCTGTAAGAAAAGGTAGCTCAACATCTAAAGGCATATCCTTGTTACGTGTTGGGAATAAAATCTTGCTTCCCTTATTCTTTGGTGGAAAAGCATGTTTGAGGATGTCCCACTGATCACTTCTCCATATATCATCAAGCACAATCAAGTATCTTTTGTCTTTCAAGACATCTCTAAGTCTTCTTAGCAACTCATTCTCTGTCAACTCCCTGAGGTCTTTAGAAGGAGACAATTTTACCAGTATCTCATGAAAAACTTCTCTTGGCTTACATTCTTGAGATATGAAAGCCCAAGCACAAGAATCAAAATGCGTAATCACATCAACATGATTGTATAGTTTCCTGGCAAGAGTGGTCTTACCTATGCCTCCCATGCCCACTATGGAAACGACACGAAGGCGGCCATCTTCTTCTTCTTTCGTCAACTGAGCCAAAACTTCCCCTGTGGTACCCTCCCAGCCAACAACAAAATCCTCCGTGGCAAGTGAATTTTTTCTTCTAATTAGCCGCTGCCTGGAATTAGAATTAGAACTCTCCCCTTTTCCACATATGTCTCTATATGCGGGGAGAGTCTTGGAAATGCGCTCAAGCCTTGCCTGGATTGCTCTGACCTGTTCCCCGATGGTGTGCAGATGAAAGGGTTTGGTCATGAATCCAGTGAATTTGTTTGTTTGGACAACTTTAAGGATGTGGGTCTCAATAACATCTTCAGAATCCTCAACACACTCTCTTATCTGATTCACCAGTTTGCGGGTAAGATCGTCTTGCTCTTGCTCTTGTCCTTGCCTACCCTCTGCAACTTTCAAGGCCCTTTGCATCCGTTCCAAATCATCCACCAAACCACGCACTTCCTCGTTAACTCCTCGCAAGAAAACTGCTTTATGAACCGCTAAATCCAACAATCTTTCACCAAGTAACGATACAATAGCCTCCGCCGCCATTGCGCTATACTTCTGGGTTCAAAATTAATAGAAAGCAAAATTATAACAGATTGGAAAATTTTCTACAAGTAGATTACCTTTACTTGCATTTGTTCAAACTTGTTTTCTGAAAGAAATTTATTAGAATTTTGCATCTGTTTAACAAATGCAGAATTCCACTTTTCTTCCTTCTTTCCAAGTGATTATCGTCTGCTCCAAAGCTCTTAAGTCAAGGCCTGTGGCCTCCATTGCCAAGGGAGATAAAAGTACAGTGCAAGAAAGAATTAAAAGCGCTTAATGAATTTTTCTTAGTTTTTGACAAGTATTGCCTACATATTGCTGCAGGGTTTTAAAACTGGGATTAACTCACACATTGTCAAGAGGCCACATTAAAAAAAGCTGTTTAACTTGCACGTGGTGATATACAACTTATTTCTGATTTACAATCTGCAATTGCCATCAGATAATTGAGGGATAAAAAGCAGCAGGGCCAAAGTTAGCATCAGCTAATTAAGAAGACTAAAGGCTCAAATAAGAGCCCGAATTTTCATAAAAATCTCAAATAAGGGCCCCAAAACACAATTTCAACCAATTAAAATACATATTTAGTAGATTATGACATATTGTGCAAGATATTAGCTAATACTAGCGTGTGAGATGTATATAAATTAAAAAGCACGGAAAAATTTTGTATCATACTACGTTTATTGAATTTATTTGGATTAAAATGTTTTGATTTTTAATTAATTTAATAACATCATTTTTCTATCAAAATTGATGTGTAGACATGACAAACATTGGTTTTCATCTGAGGAGAACCTAATTTGTAAAAATTTACTTAGTGTGTTTTCTAATTTGTTGAAATTGTGTTTTGGGCTCTTATTTGAGATTTTTATGAAAGCTCGGGCCCTTATTTGAGATTATAGCCGGCAAAATACTAGTTATATATATATATATATAATTAAAAAATTTGAAAATGCAATTTAGTCGATTAAGTCGATTGAGTACAGGTAAAAAACTTTTTCTCGGTTAACCAAGAAACCCGAATTAATATAGCCTATATTTTTTTCTGGTCGAAAATTTATATAGCCTATATTATACTTTGAAACTTTAAAGTTTTTGGATACCTTGCATTTTTATGTTGTTTGTTGACTTATTGTAATATTTTTCAAAGATATGAACATACTTGTTACAGTACTCTGATATTATTAAGCTAAAAGTCTATTGAATTATTTTGTTTTTATAAGCATTCGTATAAGTTGATTATTATGTGAATTAACCGATATAATTCGATTATTTGGTTAATATGCTAAGAAAGATTTTTTTTATTAAAGTAATAAATTAATTTGATTACGAGAATTCCTTATCCAAATTAATCGGATTACTTGAATGCTCACCCTTATCCAAATTAATATTTCCACACTCTACTACAAAAAATAAATTACTTATTTAGATTATAAGATTTTTATTTATCTATTTTGTAATTATATTATTTTATTACATCAATCATCAATCCATCAATATAATTGAAATTATTATACTGTTTTGCACTATTCATTCGGTTTTAAAACACTGTTTATATACTGTGAGCAGAAATCAGCCTGAGGCTCACACATGACAACATAATTCCGGGTTTAGGCTTGCTTACTTTGGGCTCTCCCTATTTTGTTTCATGTGATTTTCGGTGTTGGGTCTTGGGTCTCATAGTCGGGATTGGGTTTGCTTTGGACTCTCCCTATTTTGTTTCATGTAATTTTTGGTGTTGGGTCTCGGGTCTCTCATAGCTTCTAACTTTCTATATAAGGGTTGGGTTATATTGGGAACTTGGGATTCCTTAGTTTCATAATATAGTAATTATTATTAGTAATTTAGTAATTATTAGTAATAGATTTCAATTTCAATAACAAGGGTAAAAAAAATAACAAGGGTAATACTATTGATTTAGTGTGTAATTATCTTTTAGGTTTAATATTTTGTTTAGTTAGAATAGATGTTCAAAAAAGGAATCTAGAATTAACCATTGCACTTTATGCTACTATCATTATATATATATATATATATATATATATATATATATACCTAACAATTCTATTTCTCTTAGAGGAGTGGCAATTGCTAGGGGTGCACCTCGGGTGTCCGACTTATTTTTCGGGATGATTGTTCGCTTTTTTTTTTCAAGGGCTACTCTAGCTGAATGTGACTCCATTCTAGGGATTTTAAAGGTTTTTGAAGGGGCATCGGGATAACTGATTAACATTGACAAGTTAGCCGTGATGTTTAGTAAGAATGTATCTGATCAACTTCAAGATTTGATCATGCAGACACTGGGGGTGCAAAAGATTTTGGTAAAAGATAAGTACCTAGGTATGCCAATAATGATAGGAAAATCAAAGAGAGCAGGATTGGAAGCCATAAAGGACAGACTTTGGAAGAGAATACAAAGTTGGAATAGCAAAATTTTATCTATAGCAGGTCGGGCAGTGTTAATTCAGGCCGTTGCACAAGCCATTCCCACTTATTTAATGAGCTGTTTTAAATTTCCGAAGGCATTTTTGCAGGACTTAAATAGAATGATTGCTAGGTTTTGGTGGGGGGGGGGGGGGGGTAATGAGTCTCGATGGAAAATTCATTTTAAGTACTGTGATGTTATGTGTCTCGAAACTTGTTGGAGGCTTGGGGTTTCGTGATTTTGAGGCTTTCAATTTAGCCTTATTGGTAAAACAATGTTGGAGAATTATTCATAACGACAATTCCCTTTGCTTCAGGATTTTGAAGGCTAAATATTTTAGCAATAAGACCTTTATGACAGCCACGTTGGGAGGCAATCCATCATTTTTATGGCGAAGTCTAATGGCTGGGAGGGAAGTCATTAAGTTGGGCTCTCGATCGAGAATGTGTAGATACCCAATTTTGGACCATTGAATTCTTTTCAAATGGTTTGTGTTGGATTCATTCCTTTTGAGTTTCTTTTTGTTTGGGGTCATTGCTCCTTGGACAATTTGAAAAATTCTGTCATAAACCAATTCCCTTTTTCAATAGTCTTTGCCGCTAATTTCATTCATTTAATCTCTTTCCATTTTATTTTCTTTTATATGTTAATTAATCTTTTTATTTTGCATTTGCTTCTTTTCTCTCAAACTTTTTGTTTTGGGCTTTTGGACCAAATCCCTTTTAATTCCCTCTCATTCATTCAATTTGGGTTTCCAAGGTCTTAAGTTTGGGCCTATAATTTCTATAGTCCAATTGTGTCTTCATCTTTTTGACCACATCCATTTTGCTTTTGGGTTTTGCACTTGGACACTTTCTTGGGTCATTGATTTTGGGCCTTCAATACCCAATTTTTGTGTTTAATAATAAACAAACCCAAATTCATTTCATTTATTTTTTCCATCCTTATAAAAAAAACAAAAAAGGCAAGATGCAAAAAAAAAAAGAAACCCTTCTGACTACTTTGCAGGCTCTCCCTTTTTCCCACTATTTTGCCTCCTCCCTTGAAAGGAGCAAGAACAAATATTAAATGCGATCAGTTTAAGAGCTAAAAAGCAACAAGATAAGATAAAGGCAAGAATCTAGGGAAGCAGCAAAATACAGGACTACACAACACACTCTATGAACTGCACAACATACTCTACAATTAGACAAAATGATGAACCAAAATTTTTAAGTCAGGCCTAGAAGATCAAGCAAAAACAGCAAATATACTTGAGCATGCATTAGCAAACCTAAAGGACAGTCCTAAGTTTGAACAAAATCTGCAGCCACAATCCCAAAAGAAAACAAAAAGAAAAGAAGTAAACAAAAAGGATCTTGCAAAGATGCTTGAACTTGGCTATAAAAAGCCTCATGTTTTTCAAAGAGTGGGAAAAAGAAGGAAAAAAAATCACAGAGAGAAATCACAACATCACAACATCACAACATCAACAAGCCACCTCTGGTTCCATTTTTCTTTCAAAAAAACAAAAAATAAAAAATAAAAAAATGTTTTGCTTGCTTTATTAGTTAGTTTCTTTCTCAAAAGTAAAAAATACAATTTCCTTTAGGAATCAAAAAACAAAAATACAAAAAAAAAACTTGATGGCCAAAAAGGGAGTTTCGGGTTAGTGTAGATTTAGGAGTTTTGAAGTGGGTTTTGGTGATTTTGAGGTTAGATTTAGGTTTAGGAAGAAAAAAGGGAATTTTTAGGTACTTATGGAAATTTTTCGGTGAGCGGAAAAGTGATCGGCGACAGTGGTGGTGGCCGGCGGTGGTTGGTTTCTGGGTTGGGTTTGAATGTTTTTGGGGTGTTTTTAAAAAAAAGCTGAAAAGTTGTTTGTTCTTGTTGTTCTTGACAAAAAAGGCATTTTGATCCATTTTTGGCTTTGGTCTTTAGGTTTAAGATGTTTTTCTAGAAAGAAGTCAGAGGGTTTGGGATTTTAGAGAGAGAGAGAGAGAGAGAGTAAAAATGAAAAATGACTAAAATTGAAGGAGAAAGAGGCATTTTATACTAAGTGAATTTGGAGCGACCCACCAACCCTACGACCCGCGCGTGACCCGTTTTATCGATTGGGTCCATTTGCAAAGGAAAAACTTGAAAAAAGGTCCCTTACTTATTAGTTTCGTTCAATTTAGTCTCTGTTATCATAATTTTGCATAAATATATATTTAAAGTGCTTACTGAGGAGTTAATTTCATGGCTATATTAAGAATAAATTAGGAATAAATTAGATTTAATTTTCAATAAATTGTAAACATGTTTAAAATTTAATATTTTTAAATGAGAAAGTTTAAGTTCTAGAATTTTAAACTTATTAGCTTTTCATATGCATACATGTTTAATTTCTTGTTAAAAATTAATTGCCATTTTATACGACTTGAACAAAATGGATTCCCCTGATGGGAGTGGCGCTCTGGGGTTGACATCCAATGTCCTCCTTGGATCGTTTTCTTCTTAGGCTTAGAATTTCTGAAAAGTCACCAGCCAATGTGTGGGCGGTGTCTCTAGGAGTTCTTCGTATAATTACTTGGTAATTTAATTTAACTTGATAATTCATTCATCATATGCATCATGCATCAAATAATTAATTAAGTCTAGGTGGTCATTTAGAAGTCAATTAAATTACTTCCCAAAAATTCAAAAAAATGAAAAAAAAGAATCCAAAAAAAAGATAAAAGATAAAAATCCAAAAGTATTTTAATCTTAGGATTTAGGAATAAAGCAACGAATAATAGAAACCCATTAATTAATTTTAAGTTAGTCAGTGCCGTCATTTTGACGGACGTTGTGGAGGTGCTAATCCTTCCTCGCACGTACCCGACTCCTCTTAGACTTTTATTAGTAGACCATACTATTAGGTTTAGTGTATCCTTTGCCAAGCTTAGGTTAACATAAAACTTAACAAATTGACAGGTGGCTAATCACACCTAGGTAAAAATATTAGTGGCGACTCCCAGTCAAATTTTTAAAGTCGTTGCGGTAGGATCCCCCGGACCCGAACGTTTCGACATGATGGCTCATCGATTGATGTATGGGCTGATAGATGGCTTAATAAGGCACCAAATTTTCGACCAACGGCGAGGCCGGGCATAATTTGTCAACCAACCAAGGTCTACTCGTTGATGGATAATGGGCAATGGGATCGGGATCTGTTGAATGAACTGTTTGAACCTTCTGATGTGGATCGAATTCTATGATACTTTAATTTCGAATGGGACATGTAATGGGCATTATACAGTGAAGCCGGGATACCATGTAACGAGAAACCTTTTGGGAAAGGTGCCTCCTACAGTAGATAACATAAATGATTATTGGCGTCAAATTTGGGGGGCAGCTATCCAACCGAAGACTAAGTTTTTTCTTCTGGAGATTGTGGCATAATATTTTGCCAACCAAGGTGAATTTGCAACGACGAGGGATTCCAATAGATGATGTTTGTCCAGTATGTGGTAATACTTAATACTAATTGATGCATACTTTTTTCACTTGTCCTTTTAGTAGTAAGGTATGGGAACTTTCTTGCCCATAGATTATGGAATATTTGCGAAATTGGATGGCTGGTGATGATTTGTGGAATAGCCTAGTGAATAAAACGGCGCAGTTGGGATCTTTGGACTTAGTGGCGAATCTGTTATGACTAATATGGTACAATAGGAATCGGTCTTTGCATGAACTAATCTGCAGAAGTCCTAATCCGCTTTGTGTTGCAGCAGCACAACATGTGACTGCGATGGCAAATGCTGTACAGAAAGGGCTCGTTTTGCAGCAGATGATGAGTGCTCCATGTTGGTCTCCTTCTACAATAGCTCAGTTCAAGATCAATACTGATGCATCTTTTAATATGAGTAAGGGAGAAGTAGGCTTAGGGGTGGTGATTAGAGATAGGCAAGGCTCGGTGGTTATTTCTGCTACTGTGAGCATTGCCAATGTTCCAGACCATTTGTTTGCAGAGGTGTATGCAATACGGTTTGGACTGACTCTAGCTCAATTTTTTGCATTGAATTCGTATGAGTTAGAATGCGACTCATTATTGGCAGTGAGAAAATTAAGATCTCGGACCAAATCTTTTGTGAAGGTGGAAATTTGATCCAGGAAATTAGAATGTTAAGTTTTTTGTTTAGTTTTTGCTCTTTTAGACATGTACATAGAAGTGCAAATATGTTTATTCACAACTTGGCGCAATTAGATTGCGAAGTTGGTACTTATATTACTTGGTGTCGATATTCTCTACCCGTTTGTAATCTTGATTTTTGAATGAAATGAATTTGATTTCCTCAAAAAAAAAAAAAATCCATTTCTCATCCTTACCCCGCAACATCGTGGTTGCCTAAAAGTGCCGCAGCATAAAAGGGCCAAAGTTGCAAGTAGGACTTTTTAAAAGTTATGGGGAAATTGCTATTTCTATTTTTTTTAAAGAATCTTTTTTGCTATCTTTAAGTAAGTTTTGTTTTTTTTTTAATAAAAAAAGTAAGTTTTCTTTTATATGTTATATTTTCTCGAATGCTTGTTTGGTCTAACTTATAAGAATTGAACAGGGTTTCTGGAAAAAGTTTCAATTTGAAGCTTTTGACTTTTAATTAAAAAGCAATTAAAAAGTACTTATGGAAAACACTTTCAGATTTTCTGTTTGACCGTTTAGTAAATTATAAACTGTTAAATAAGCTGAGCCAAACGGTTAGCAAAGTTGGGAGAGCCAAACAAAAACTTGCCAAAAGAGAGAATCTGGCAGAAAGAAAGGCCAAGAGAGGTAAAGTAAACTCTCAATTTTTGCTGATCCTCAAAAAGAATATTTTGCTTATTCTGAAGGCCCACATTATGGCTGAATCATACCGATTTTAAATTCCCATTCAGCTCCAACTTTTTAATGCATGATTTGTAGAGGGTCCATGAATTAGGCCAGATTTCCTAAAATTTGTAAAGGCATGGCATGAGACTTATATCATCTTAAAACTAGGAGCTACTAGGCAAGAACTCGCGCGCTATGCTTCGCCAATATGTTCTATAACCTTTAATTAATTGTCAAAAATGGGTTTGTCAAATGAGGACAATAACTTATTGCTTTGAATCATGTATTTTGACAAATTTGGACTCAATGGCAATAAATTTTAGTATATTTTATCTAAAGGAGTCCACTATTTTCATCTGTTGCTCTTTCTTTCACACTTGGATTGCAGCATTTCGATGCCATTATAGAATATCGAAAAGTTATTATAAATAACAAAAACGAATGAAAATGAAAAAACGAAAAAACCAAGTCAAATAGTGTCAAATTTAGTTTTTTTTTTAGAAAACAAATTTACCTTTTGAGTTTTTCTTAAAGTTGTAACCTTCAAATAGATACTTTGATTTGAAACGCCTAAATCAGAGACATTTGGAGCAAAAACTCTATAATATTAAGTGGACCATCTACTCAAACTACTAATATTTCAGAAGTACTTTTTATAGTCGAAACATCAAATTGAATCCTTCATAAATTTTGTAGATTATGGAACAACTTGTTTAAGTCAACTTAATAGTACATAGGGAGAATAAATTATATAAATATCAAATATACAATCCACCGATATAAAATTTTCATAAGCATTTTTGGTATTTGAAAATCAAATTTAGCTTTCAAGTCCTACATGAAAGTTGAAGATCACGAAACAACCTTTTAACAGACACTTGAATCACCTCAATCGAATATCTGGAACAAAAATTATGTATTATTAAGTGGATCGTTCATTCTTGCTAACCGAAAAAATTAATTTTTTGGAAGCATTTTTTATACTTGAATTATTAAATTTAGCTTTCGAGTCCTACATGAAAGTTGTAGATCATAAAATAACCTTTTATGAGACAATTGAATCAGCTCAATAAGACATGTGCAGCAAAAGTAATGTTATATTAAGTGGATCGTCCATTCCCGGTAACCGAAACAACTAATTATTCGGAAGTTTTTTGATATTTAAAACATTAGATTTAGTTTTCGAGTCTTACATGAAAGTTGTAGATGATGGAACAACCTTTTAATAGACACTTGAATCACCTTGATCGGATATCCAGAATGAAAATTATATAATGTTAAATAGACCACCCAGTCAAACCATTTATAAATATGTTGTATTATTATATTATAATTAAAATGTTAGAAAGTCAAAAATACCCTTAAAAGTTTTACGAGAATAACAAAACAATCAAGATTGAAATGACAAAAAAAAAAAAAACCAAACTCAATATTAACCAAATTAATAACGTAACATCTTTTCCTTCAAAAAAAAAAAATAGCGTAACATCTTTAGACCATTTTTTTAAATTTCACTTCTACCTATTATTGTTCTTTATTTATTCTTTATAATTTGCGGAATAAAAATTCAAAATGATCATAATTATAAGGATTATTATTATTTCATGAACGTCGAGTGTGGAGTGTGTAGTCAATAGAGTTAAAAATTAAAATAAACTTCACAATAATACCTTCAACTTAAAATTTGGCTAAAAGTTCAATTTTGGGCCAAAGGTTTGCAATTTGGGGTGTTTAGAAAAAGTCTTGATGACTTGTTGGCTGCTTTGGTACAACCGGAATAAGTGCTAGTTTGATTAACAGTTTGATCATGTGTGATATGCGGGTTTCCTGTATGTAATTCTGATACAATCCAATGAAATATTTATACTTTATTCTAAAAATAAAACTTTTAAAGTTGAACAATTATGTGTTAAGCCTTTTTTGGTGGCTCAATTTCATATTTTTTGGACGGATAATGGAAAGTGTAGTATAAGTGTTAAGATTTGCACTCAAGAATAGCATTCACAATTTTTTATCTTAAATATGTATTAAAAATCAATTTTTCCTACCATGTGGAATTTATTTAGCCATGTTGCTTTTTATAATTAAAAAAACGGATGAGAAAAAAAAACCAGAGCTTCAAATTTATGTTTTTCAACATGCAAACCTGATTTTAACTTTGTATGTTTCCTAAATCTACTCCAAATCGGTCATTTTGAAAAAGCTTGTTTTTATATTCAGCATAGTATAAAACCATCAAGCTGCAATCAAATTCAAAAAAATCCACCATCTAGAGAATCAGCAGAAAATTTTGAACTGCGGTAGTCAAAATCAAATTGTGGGGCTTTTAGTTGCTTTAACAACTTACAAGAAAATAATAAAAGTGCATCTTCATTGGCACCAACTTGCCATGTTGGACTTGCGGATTCATACAATGTAAATTTGGGGTATCGGTTTAAGACATTTTTTACTAAAATCAGATGGTGGAATGTAGTATTTCTTAGAAAATGAAAAAACAAGGTAGTGAGCAGACTTAACGGTGCGTTAAAACACCTATAATTCTCGATCCAAAAAAGCCTGAAATTCAGCGAACCCCAAAATGTTTAGTTCTTAATTAATGCTCAACTTTAAATGTTAAGCACTTAATTGAGTTGATCACATATAAACGTTTGGTCCAAAATTGAGCTTTTAGCCTTTAAAATTTCTTCTGATGAGAGTTGAGATGACTCGACTTTGAATTTGTCAAATATATTAGATGCCAAAGGGTTAAAAAAAAAAGTTTGAACATCTCCTCGTTAATTTAGATATTATACTAAATATAATGTGTGCTAGTTTTGAGATGGTATTTCGGAAGCAAGCCTTAGTCCAAAATTCTAGCTCCACCCAAACCCCATTATAAGTTACCTTAATCCTATTTAATCAAGTCAGATAATTTAAGATACTACTCTCTTATGAACTACCAATTGCGATCCTGAGATTTATTTGGAGGTACTGATTTGGTTTGTTTCTAGAAGTGACAAAAGAGACAATTAACTGTTCCCAAACACTTGTGTCTTACCGCCAATTAAACTCCAACACATCACAGCCTGTCTATATATATTTATTTATTATATATACACATACACATGACACATAATTATCTTTTTTTTTGGTGTAAGACACATAATTATCTGATCAATGTCAGTAGCTATATATATATATAGAGACTTTTATAAATCCATCTATCTATATAAAGAAAAGAAAGTACTATAAGAATGCAGGATTTACTGGTTGTTCCGCCCAATTGATGTTAAACACATTTTGAAAAAATCTTTTTGTATATTAATTAGAAAAGTATTGGCTCTAACGTTAAGTCCAAACTCAAAACCAATAAGGGACATCCATATATAATTGGATTTGACCTCTTAATTAACTTGCTGCACCAACGTGGAAAGGTGAGGCCAAGAATACTGAGGCCTGCAGTGACGCAATTGCCAATTACTATCATGCGAATTGTCAATTGTGATTTTCGTTGAAACAAAAATCCAATTGTGTTTTTTCCTTACGTTGGCTTCTTCATATTCTCCCCTCGTACGGCTCTATTTCCATAATATATTAAAGGGTCAAGAAAGGGCTATTAGCTTATCAGAAAGCAGCTGCTCCATTCCATTCATTCTTATATTGCCCTATCTTTCTGATCAGAAAAAAATTCAGAATGAAAATTCTAGAGGTCACCCGAGTTACCCCATCCTCCAACTCACCAAAATCACCCTCTGAATTCTCCCTTCCACTCACTTTCTATGACATTTTCTGGTTCAAGCTTCCTCCTGTTGAACGCCTCTTCTTTTACCAGCTCGATAACTTAACTCCTGCTTATTTCAACTCCGAGATTGTTCCCAAACTCAAGCAATCTCTTTCCCTCACTCTCCTCCATTACCTCCCTCTCGCCGGCAACCTCAAGTGGCCATCGGATTCCCCAAAACCCATCATTTTATACACTCCAAACGACGGCGTTTCACTCAAGGTCGCCGAGTCGAATGCAGACTTCGACCGTTTATCAGGCAATGGAATTTTTGAAGCCGTCGAGTTACATCCTTTGACACCCGAGCTGATATCTTGTGATGATTCAGCATCAACCATAGCTTTGCAAATAACCCTTTTCCCAAACAAAGGATTTTGCATCGGAATCACAGCTCATCATGCAGTTCTTGATGGAAAAACCACAACTCTGTTCTTCAAATCATGGGCTTATATATGCAAGCAAGGTAATACCGAAAGCTCTGATCCCCTGCCTCCAGAGCTAACCCCATTTTTTGACAGGAGCGTTATCAAAGATCCTGATGGACTTGACATCTTATACTCGAACCATTGGCTTGCTAAATTTGGGTCAGATTCTAATTCTAATAATCGAAAAAGCTTGAAGGTTTCATCAGACAAAGGAGAAGCTCCTAATTTGGTTCGAGCCACGGTTGAGATTAGTCGTGAAGATTTGAAGAGATTAAGAGAAAGGGTATTGTCACATTTCTCAGATTGTACGAAACAACTCCATTTGTCAACTTTTGTGCTTACGCTTGCTTATTTAACAACTTGCATTATTAGAGCTAGAGGAGGAGATGGTGACAGAGTCGTTGGTGCAGGATTCACCATTGATTGCAGGCCACGTGTGAATCCCCCTGTCCCTGAGAATTATTTTGGGAACTGTAACACAATTGCAGGACAAGTCATGAAAGCTAGAGATATTTTTGATGAAAATGGGTTTATTTTGGCTGTTGAAAAGGTGAGTGACATGGTTAAAGAAACGCTGGCGAAAGGGGTTCTTGATGGAATCGAAAAGAAGTTGGCATTTATTTTGGGTTTTAGTGACGAAATGATGAAATCAATACAGGCTATAAGTGTTGCAGGGTCACCTCGTTTTGAAGTTTATGGATGTGATTTTGGTTGGGGTAAGCCATTGAAGGTGGCAATTGTTTCCATTGATAAGAATGAAGCCATTTCCATGGCGGAGAGCAGAGATGGGAGCAAGGGAATTGAGGTTGGTTTGGCTTTGAAAAAGCATGACATGGACAACTTTTCTTCTTTGTTTTTAAGTGATGTTTAAACACAAGAAATGCAAAACCAGGATCAAATCAAACGTTGAGCGCACTTCAGCTTTCTTTGAAGGAAGAGCAAGATATCATTTCGTAAAATTTCTTTACTTTTTGCTTCATATTGCATACTTTTTGCTTTCTTCTCAACATTTGACTATCAAAAGGATTGTATTTGATTTTAATATAAATAGAAAAACACAGAATGCAATTGCAGTCAACTTTGCCAATTACTTGGTTGAAGTTTCTATATTTTGAAAGTTCAACTTGGTTTTATTTCCGCAGCTATCGATGATTAAGCAGAACCTAACTACTAGTTGGCTAGTTTCGTATCAATGACTTATAAGCAAATTTAAGTCAAGAAAGTAGTCATCATGAATATACTCAACCATATATATTCAAAGCAAGCTCACATTATTATTAGAATTAAGTTAGAATATTAATTTGCCGATCCAACTCTTTTATCGGAATTTGAGAATGATCGGGATAAAGTGTAAAAGGCATTACTTCCAAATATTATCTTTTTCAACCACGTAATCCTAAATATTTCTCAATCTAAGTATTGAAAATGTTACGGTAATTTAATCATAGTTGGTTTGATGAATATCATGATTAGGTGGAATATAGCATATCAAAGGACATCGCCCTTTGCCTATATTGTTGTTGTTTTAGGCTGGACCATATTGAAAAGGGGGTTGCTCAATACCGCCCTAGTTTTGCTAAATACTGCCCCACTTTTTACACTTTTGCCCTTTACCTTTTACCTTTTTTACACTTTTACACTGAGCCTCCCCACTAGGACGGCTCAGCCACGGCAGAGCCTCCCCACTGGGGCGGCTTCACCATGGGCAGGCCGCCCCACCGGGGCCGGCTTCGCCAAGGCAGGCCGCCCTCAT
>AWWV01014031.1:0-24480 GCA_001974805.1 Corchorus capsularis | reverse complement strand
TAGACTCATTAAATAAAATAACACTTAATTAAAATATTAAACCAAATAAATAAAAAAAATCAAAATTATTATTGGACTTGATTTAACTCCAATAAAAGACAATTGAGTTCATTATTTTCCAAGATTTTTTTTTCTCTTTTCATTATGACGCTTATAATTCAAAAACGTGATGTGGCACGTTTTGAATTATAAGTGTCACATCACGTTTTTGAGTTATAAGTGTCATAATGAAAAGAGAATTTTTTTTTGTGGCTAAACTTAAAAGCATGGTTTTTGAGACCGAACCGGATAGGTCAGTCCGACCAGTTAAATCGAGTATCAATGGCCTATCTGGTCCGGACAGTGTGTCATTTTTCGGTTAGTCAATACCCGGCATTGGTCTGTTGAACTGCCGATTGGATCGGGGAATCGGACTGGTTTTGACCGGTTCTAGATATGTTGAATAGATTTAAAATTTAAAATTTTGAAAAAAGATTTGTTGGTAGTGAGATTTGGACCCACAACATAGTAAAAAAATTATAAACTACTTAATCACTTTACCAAAAAGCTTTTTATGTAATTGTTATGCAACGATTAATATTTATTATATATAAAATTCTTTTCTAACCTCAATTCCCCTTATCAGACCGGACCGATGGCTGAACCAAATGAACCAATCAAACTAGCGACCGGACCTTTCACCGATTGCATGGTCATTCCGATTTCAAAAAGCTTGCTTAAAAGCATTCACTTTACAACCCTAATCTTCACTAACTTTGTGTCATAATCAAAAAAGCATTCACTAACTTTAAAATAGGGTTTGATTTAGACTTACACAATAAAAAAAAAGGGTTTGATTTAGACGTGTATCGGTGAGACTCATTCGAGTTATTGAAAAATATATCAAGGAACCATTTTAAGATTGGGTTTCAAAGTTCAACTAGATTGAACCTTGGCTTAATGAAGGGAAGTTCTCAAGTTTAAGCGAATGGTGGTGGTAAGGATTGTTTGCGGGAGAATTAGGAATAACGAAATAACCTGTGAATTAGAAGAGGCAGTACAAAGGAAATGTTTGTATCTATCCGATGAATTTGTTATGAGCGCTTTTAAATTTCGCGGACGAAATTTTCTACAAGGAAGGTAGAATTGTAATACCGTAAAATACATTTGATTGAGAAAATTAATATCATGGAGTAAAGGAGAAGAGAAATTAAGGGTCCGATTGAAATTAAAGGAGAGTTTAAGATTATTATGAAATTGTTCTAAAGGTGAGAGGACCATTTGGCAATTTTCCCAATATCTTAAATATAAAAACAACCATCACCTTCTTCTTCTTCACTTGCCGTTGAACTTTCCCCTCCCATGCCGAAACCTCCATCTTCATTAGACCAATGAGCTCACTACGAAATCAACATGCAATTAGTTCATATTGATCCTCTCACCTTGCTTGGCATGTTTGCACCATTGGATTCGAATTTTCCAAGGCTTTGGTAGTGGTTATAGAGCTCAAAAATGGATTGGGTAAGTTGTGATTTAAGATAGGAATCTTGATACTTTAATCTTGTATCAACAGGAAATTAATACAATGTTTGTTATGGGTGCATTTGAGAGGTAAATTGTGGCATTTGAAAGCATGGAGCTTGGTGAGCATGTGGGAGAAAGATGGGAAAGTTTGGATTTGATTTTTGGTAAGAATTCCTTTATTTGATGTTGTTTGGTGATTATAAGCATGATTATTGTTTAGGTTTGTGATTAGAGTGGTTTGGGGGTGATTTAAAGTGAAATTTGGCTTTAAAATGAGCATTATTGGGGCTGCCGGAATCTGGAAAATTCCAGATTTCGGTGACCTTAAAGGCAGCCGGAAAACAAAAAAAAAGAACTGGGGCCTGTTGGGCCGGCTGGCAAGGCCCAGCGCGCTAGGCCAGCGCAGGCCTGTGCGCCGGCCAGGTGCGGCCCAGACGAGCGGCCCAGGCGCGTGGGCCTGCACCAGGTCAGGATTGGGCCTCACCAGGCCCAATCAGGGAAAAAAAAAAAGAAGAAGAAGAAGAATAAATGAAGAAAAGGAAAAGGAAAAGGAAAAGGAAAAAGAAAAGGGAAAAAGAAAAAGAAAAAGGAAATAAGGAATAAAAGGAAAATGGAAAATTGGGATAATAAATAGATGGATGAAATATTACGAAGTGAAAGGACAATTTTACCCTTAGGTACATTAAATTACCAATTTACCCCTTAATTAGGGAATTGGTGAACGCGATTATAATTGCGATCTGAAATCATTCGAATTAAGTACCGAAGTTATGGTAAGTGTGAAAGGGACTATTTTACCCCTAGGAGTGTAAAATGACCATATTGCCCATATGAATTATAAGTGGATAAATTTAACACGTAAGTAATATAATCGTGCTCTATGTGGATAAAATTGCCGAAACACCCTTGATAGGTAAATTTACCATTTTGCCCTTGTTAGGGCGATGCGAGTAATTAACTTTCAAGACCATGCCTTTGGGATTGGAAAGTTATTGTAGTGACCCTTTTGGGAGAAGATCACTATGTTACCCTCGATCCATCAATGTTACCATTATGCCCCTTAGTCATGAAAATTTACCAAAATACCCCTATGGGTAGAAATGAGAGAATTTGACTATGTCATTCATACCTATAAATTGGTATGTAGGTTATGGAACATATGATAAGTGCGATGACCATTTTACCCTCGAAATGGTAAAATTACAACTTTGCCCCTAGAAAAAGACTTAGCTTATCTAATCACGTTAATTGAACATGTAAGGATAGAGGATTGCCGTAACAGTTTTAAGATGTGAAAATTACTATTTTGCCCTTAAATGCTGGAAATGATTAATTGAACTCTAGATTGTGTATTACGAATTCGAAACTCATCTTACAACCTTGAAAGGCTTATATAGACATGCTTGGATCGTTTAAGTGAGATCATGGGGTTGGGTTATGTGTTTCTTGTGATTTTATTCTATATTATCTGACCGTTTTGGTATTTTTGTTTACTACCCTGGTTTTAATGATATTCTTGTGTTGCACGTGCTTCTCAATCAGATAGCTGAGGCGCTGATCGAGACATCGACTAGGCTCACAGTGGATTGACTTTGGGGGTGTACTAGTCCCCTGAACTGTGAGTGGGCTGTCCTCAACGGAGAACCCGTTGAGGAACTGTTTTATTAAATTGTTTTATAAATGGTTTTTAATGAGTCGTTTTGGGTGCATGAACGATCTTGGAAAATGGTTTTGAATTGTTGGTAAGCATACGGGGACTCGTGGACTGGACGCAGTCCAGGGAGTACGTATGGCTGATATGGTGGTTTACTAGCTAGTACTTGGATGTGTTGGCGGACCATGAGATGAGTTTGGATCCACATGGTTCGTCGCTCCAGGCCCGACACGCCATTATTTATATACCGGTTCGGCGTGTGCATGGGGGAGCTAAACTGGGTGTGCTAAACTGGGTGTGCTGCGGCCACCACGCAGTGCCGGACCCAGGCCAACATCAGGGGAACGGGCTTGTTGTTGGATAAATAATAAAAGTGGTATTTTTACTAATGATTTGATGATGATAAAGAAGCCCCTGACGGTTCCGGAGGTTGACTCGGGCCAAGGTCACTTCAGATATGTTTTGATGGCAGCCCATGGTTTTAAACCAAGAACTGGATTTATATACTTGGTTTTGTTATTACTGGCTGATTTTGTTATAAACTGGTTTTATGAACTGTTTTGGTTGTGAGTGCACCCCATCCTCTGCTGGTTCTCTTTTGAGGGTGGCTCACTCATTGGGTACATTCGTGTACTCACCCATTCAAATTCTTGTTGTGTTTTCAGGGTAGTTAGGACTCTGCGTTCCCTTTGGCGGTCGAGTCGGTGGCGTAGGATGTATTCACTGCTCTTAGAGGTACTTCTCACTACATGACGGGTCCCACTGGCATTGTCTCTGTTTATTGTCATTCCTCGTACCTTGTTTCTTATTTACTAACTCATTATTTGTATTTGACTTGGTTTTCAATTTAGAATACTTTTATTATTTCGGTTTTCGACGATTCCGCTTTTACTTTGATTTATAAACTCGAGTATTTCAAATTTATTATATGCTCTCGTTTTTATTGTTTTTAATCTGTTATTGACGCTTCATGTTGCTTCGGGGTGCGTGACCGGCCAGCACGTGTTTCGAGGTAACATGGCGGTTGTCTGTGCTCGACTTCCGGGTCGGGGCGTGACAGATTGCATGGTCATTCCGATTTCAAAAAGCTTGCTTAAAAGCATTCACTTTACAACCCTAATCTTCACTAACTTTGTGTCATAATCAAAAAAGCATTCACTAACTTTAAAAGAAGAGAACTAAGATATTATCTAGCCTAGTTTTAAATTAGTTACTAAAAATTATTGTTACCATCTACTTACAACACTTCATTGTTTTTCCCAAGACCAAAATTTTATAGTACTACATTATACTAAATTATGTCACATGACTTATCTTTTTTTTTTTTCAAATGAAACGGAAAGATTATATTTAAGAAAATAAACAGGGAACATAGTTCAATTACAGAAGAAGAAAAACATTACTGAAAATAAATAGATCGAGAAGTTACTAAAGACTCCTCTACCAACAACATCAGCCATTAACAGAGGAGAAAGAGCAGGGAAAATTGAAGAGTAAACATAAGAACACTTAGAACTAGAAGCAACATTAGCTAGGTAATCAGCAACTGAATTGGCTTCTCTATAGATGAAACTAATTTGATTGTCCTGAAACCATTCAGCAAACTGCAGATATCATTCTTTAGATTCAGCAGATGATCTTAAACCTGATGTTCCTCCCTAAGAATCCATAAAGAAACCATGGAATCAGTTTCAACAATTAAATTATGGATTCCATAATCCAGAGCCAATTTCATTCCATATTTGATCGCTTGAAGTTCTGCAACAATATTAGTAGTGAATCCCAGATAAACAGAAAAGGCAGACATAAAATCTCCATTAGAGTTCCTTATAATTCCTCCACATCCAGCTGAACCAGGGTTTCCATAAGATGATCCATCACAGTTTAGTTTTAAAAAACTGAAGGGGGGAGGAGTCCAAGCAATCAAAAGGGAGATATTTTTTTTTAAAGAGGTGTCAAAAAATATGAAGTTTTTTTTTTGCAGCAGCTCATGTTCAGAAATCAAGGCCTTGTTAAACAGTGAATCATTACGAAAAGACCAAAGTTGCCAAAGCATAAAAGTAAACCAAATAGGGGAATGTATCCAATTCGAACCCAGGGGAAGGAAATAGCCCAAAGTATCCAAAGTTCTGATCATTAGAGTCAAGTGAGAATAATAGGTATTCCGGGCTATTGGGAAATGTTTCTTGAAAATTCTATAAGTAAGACAAACATTAACTATATGCTCAATATCTTCATTAAAATTACATCGATGACAATTGGGTAAAGAAATAACGTTTCTATCATGGAGGAAAGAGGCAGTAGGCAGTCTTTGTCTCGCAAGTAACCAGATAAAAAATTTTATACATGACTTATCCTTTATGTTTATAATAAAGTGTGGCTAAACTTATGACCATATAAGTAGATTTGTGTACGTCCAAATCCATAAGCTTGTCTGACATTTGGTAGGCTTCTAAATAAGTTTTAAATCTATTGAATGAGCGTGGAATATTTTCAGTCCCGTTTAAAAAATGACTCGGGTTTGGTTTTGAGTGTTATAGGTCAAGCCTGCCCCATTTATATAAATTTGGATAGGCTTGGACGGGTTTAGACAATGTTTTTTTTTAAATTTGGACGAACTTGTAAAAATTTTTCAAGCTCGTTTTGGACAAACAACTTGTCTATAATAAATTTGGATACAATTTTTCCCTGACGTTGGATTATATATAATACAAGTGTCATCCATCTAATATGGACTAGACTCTCCAGTCCATTTGATGGATTGGAGATAGGGATGCAAGTGAGTAGTGGATAATAGGGTATCCGGCACTATCTGACCCGATTAAGTAGGATTAGGGTATTATATAATAGGGTTAGGGTAGGGTTAGGGTAGGGATTTTAGTACCCGTGACGGGTTCGGGTAGGGTACGGGTAGTGACCTTAGGGTACCCACCACCCGAACCCGGTTACTAGTTAATTATTTTAATATTAATTTTTTATTTATATATTATATTTTTACTTAAAAATTACTCCTAATTAACCTAATTAATATTTATTTATTGTTAAAATATAATTTTTAACTTTGTTTTACAATTATATAAGTTAATTTTAATTTATTAATTTAATTTTAATTTATTTATTATTATTTAATTATAAAGAAAAAAAATTATTCGGGTTTTTTTTATCGGGTTAGGGTAGTTAATGGGTAGTTAACATTTTATACGGGTAGGGTACGGGTAGTGATTTTAAAAAATAACCAGGTAATTATAGGGTTCAGGTGCCTCAGAAAATAATAAGGTTAGGGTACGGGTACCTCAAAATTCGCGGGTACCCTACCCGGTTGCATCCCTAAGTGGAGAGGAGCCATATCCCAGCTGTATATGTAGAATAGAAATTGGTAAAATTTTTAAGCACTTCTAGAAAATTTACATTCATCCATCTATGTAAAACATCATATGGTCAGTGTACGTTGCTATAAATGAGGCAGGCTAGTGACGCATTAATGCATTTTCGGATAGTCCAAAATCAATGGTCGAATTTTCCCTTATATAGCATATACATATCTTATACTATCTTCTTCATATTCTCATCTATTCCAAATAAAAGAGTCAAGGAAATTAAGGGCTGTTAGTGTTTAAGCCTATATCAGAAAGCTTTTTCCATTCATTCTATTACTATTGCCAATCTGATCAGAAATGAAAATTCTAGAAGTCTCCCGAGTTACCCCATCCTCCAACTCACCAAACTCAGCCGCTGAATTCTCCCTTCCACTCACTTTCTATGACATTTTCTGGTTCAAGCTTCCTCCTGTTGAGCGCCTCTTCTTTTACCAGCTCGATAACTTAACTCCTGCTCATTTCAACTCAGAGATTCTTCCCAAACTCAAGCAATCTCTCTCCCTCACTCTCCTCCATTACCTCCCTCTCGCCGGTAACATCAAGTGGCCATCAGACTCCGCCAAACCCATCGTTTTATACACTCCGAACGACGGAGTTTCACTCACGGTCGCGGAGTCGAACGCAGACTTCGACCTTATCTCAAGCAATGGAATCTATGAAGCTGTGGAGTTACGTCCTTTGACACCCGAGCTGATATTTTGTGATGATTCAGCATCAACCATAGCTTTACAAGTAACCCTTTTCCCAGACAAGGGATTTTGCATCGGAATCACAGCTCACCATGCAGTTCTTGATGGTCAAACCACAACTCTGTTCTTCAAATCATGGGCTTATATATGCAAGCAAGGTAATACTGAAAGCTGTCCCCTGCCACCAAATCTAACCCCGTTTTTTGACAGGAGCGTCATCAGGGATCCTAATGGAGTTGACATGTTATATTTGAACCAGTGGCTTGCTGCATTGGGGTCAGATTCTGGTACTAATACTAACAAAATAAGCTTGAAGATTTTACCAGACAAAGTCGAAGCTCCTAATTTGGTTCGAGCCACGGTTGAGATTAGTCGTGATGATTTAAAGAGGTTACCAGAAAGGGTATTATTGTCACATTTCTCAGATAGTGCGAAAGAGCTCCATTTGTCAACTTTTGTGCTTACGCTTGCTTATTTAACAACTTGCATTATTAAAGCTAGAGGAGGAGATGGTGATAGAGTCGTTGGTGCAGGATTCACCATTGATTGCAGGCCACGTGTGAATCCCCCTGTCCCTGAGAATTATTTTGGGAACTGTAACACAATTGCAGGACAATTCATGAAAGCTAGAGACTTGTTTGATGAAAATGGGTTTGTTTTCGCAGTTCAAAAGGTAAGTGACACGGTTAAAGAAACGCTGGAGAAAGGGGTTCTTGAAGGAATCGAAAACAAGTTGGCAATTCTTTTGGAGGTAAGTGAGGATTTAATGAAATCAGAACAATTTATTAGTGTTGCGGGGTCACCTCGATTTGAAGTCTATGGATGTGATTTTGGTTGGGGCAAGCCATTGAAGGTGGTAGTTGTTTCCATTAATAAGAGTGAAGCCATTTCTTTGGCTGAGAGCAGAGATGGGAGCAGGGGAGTTGAGGTTGGTTTGGCTTTGAAAAAGCATGACATGGACAACTTTTCTTCTTTGTTTTTAAGTGACGTATAATAATAACATAATTAAGATTCAAAACTTGAATAATCAAATAAAATGGTCACCAAGGGGACATCCAGGTGATTAAAAGTTTGGAATTTCTTTTGGAATTTTAAATTTCTTGTGAGAGGTCCTGAATTCGAATCTTAGAATGGGTTGAGCGAAATTATGAAAAAGCAGAGGTTAACTCCTACTATTATGTGGTCAATTTCATTATTATGTTTATATAAGAGGGTTAATTCCTATTATATAGTCAATTTCATTAACATGTTTATGAGTGACGAAATTTTTTTATAATAACTATATGCTTTAAATGTTTTTTCTTTTTTTCATTCTTCTTTGTTTAATTATAATAAGTCTAAATCTTTTACTTTTCAAAATGATTATACCACTACTGGTTCTACTCTTGCTTTGGTGGTTAAATGATTACATTTAGACTTAAAAAGATAAGGGTTCGAGGGCTGGTACTGGAGTTACATCTCAAAAAATAAAATGATTATACTACATGTTAATCAAGGAAAAAGAAATGGATGAGAATGCAATTTTAGTCAATTGCTAAGATGGAATCAACCGCCAAATTCTTTGAATCTTTATCTTTTGTAGTAGTATTTACCATGAAGAAAATTTCTTTGTATGTTTGTTTCATAGGAGTTTCTGAATATCACCTTCTTCATTAATATCTTCTGCGTCAATAACCAGAAACAGAGTTTTCTGCCATGGCAACAGCATCTTCCACCCAAGTGAAAATCCTTAAGTTCTCCCGAATCAAACCATCCCCTGACTCGCCATACTCTGCCCCCTGAGTTCTCCATCCAACTCACTTAATTTCTTTGACTCTTCTTTTACCAACAAGACAACTCCACTTCAACCCTACATATTTCAACTGAGGTCTGAGAGATCTAATTCCCCAAACTCAAACACTCCCTTTCTCTCATTCTCATGCATGACCTCTCGCAGGCAACCTCAGCTGAGGTATCGGTAATTCACAACCTTTCTTTGTAAAGCCTTTGCTACACATTCACACGACTAATTAGCTTCTTAACTTAGGTCTATATATTTTATTATCATAAAAAACACATGGGCTCAACAAGTTGGGCTCAGGTTTGGGTTTAGGTGGCCATCAAGCTCGGGTTGTCTTAGATTTGGGTCATTTTGGAGGTAGATTCAGGTCATTGAATTTTTTAGTCAAATTGGATTCAATTGGTTACTAGCGTATAGTTTGAAACATTTTCCAATCAATCACGAATTTATTTCTAAATTCCAACCCATCCCCTTCTCTTTATTTTTCCCCGAAAGCTATCAATAATTAAGAATAACTATGTCTTCAAGTGTTTACTTTTCAGCTTTGCAATTTTAATTCCTTGTTTTTGCCTTATTTGAGAAGGCAAGTGAGTTTAGGGATTTGGCAAATTGACTAAAATTTTGGTTGCCAAATTACCACGTTTTGCAATGTTTTTAGTATTTGTGGTTAATTGACAATGATATTATATGTGGTGAGTTAAAGAGTATACAAGTTGATCGGCCCGTGTTGGCGCTACGGGCGTTTTTTTTTAGAATCGTTATTTATCACCATGCATAATGCATATATTAAAAGATTTTCGCCGAAAATTTAAAATGGAGACAGTGCTTTGACGTGTTTATTGCGATTGTTCTATCTCCTTTTTTAAGATACAACTTTTTCAAAAAATAATCTACGAAAAAAAACAAAGTCAATAAATGCAGCACTTGTGGAATTGACAAATGGGAGTGTGCAATTAACTAAATTTGGATCAAGAAATCTTGTAATTACCAAAAGGTAAGGGGAAAAAAGGAAATAAAGGAGTATGACATGCGACTTTTTTAGTCATTTGTCAATTGAGAAATGAGAAATGACCAAAAAGTTTAGTTATTTAATCCCCTCAAGAATAAAAAGTTAGGATATTTAAGTAATCTGCCAAGTAGGTAAAGACGAAAAAGATTATTTCTCTACCTCATCATCAATCCTTGATGGGGATCTTTTAGTAATTCCACTACTCCATTCAAGTCCATTGAGAAATGACCAAAAAGATTACTAATTTATTCCCCTCAAGAATCAAAAGTTAGGACATTTAAGTAATCTGCCAAGTAGGAAAAGACGAAAAAAATAAGTTCTCTAGCTCCAAAAGCAAGTTTTGGTAGGGATTTTTTAGTAATTCCACTACTCTATTAAAGTCAATTGAGAAATGACCAAGCAAGCCTTGATAGGGATATTTAGTAATTCCACTACTCTATTAAAATCAATTGAGAAATGACCAAAAAGTCTAGTTATTTAATCCCCTCAAGAATCAAAAGTTATGACATTTAAGTAATCTGCAAAGTGGGAAAAAGACGAAAAAAATTAGTTCTCTCGCTCCTCATTAATCTAGGGTGGGGATCTTTTAGTAATTCCACATGTTTATTCAAATATATAAGTACAAGCTGATCGGCCTGCGCTGGCGCTACGGGCGTTATTTTTTTAGAATCGTTATTTATCACAATGCATATATTAAAAGATTTTCGTCGTAAATTTAAAATGGAGACAGTGCTTTGACGTGTTTGTTGGGATTATTCTATTTCCCTTTTTAAGGTACAAATTTTTTAAAAATTAATCGACGGGAAAAAGAAACAAAATCAATAAATGCAGCACTTGTGGAATTGACAAATGGGAGGGTGCAATTAACTAAATTTGGTTCTAGAAATCTTGTAATTAACAAAAAGGTAAGGGGAAAGAAGGAAATAAAGGAATATGACATGCGACTTTTTGAGTCATTTTTTTTGGTGAAATTTTGAGTCATTTGTCAATTGAGAAATGATCAAAAAGTTTAGTTATTTAATCCCCTCAAGAATAAAAAATTAGGACATTTAAGTAATCTGCCAAGTAGGTAAAGACGAAAAATGTTATAGTTCTCTAGCTCATCATCAATCCTTGATGGGGATCATTTATTAATTCTACTACTCTATTCAAGTCCATTGAGAAATGACAAAAAAGATTACTTATTTAATCCCCTAAAAAATCAAAAGTTAGGACATTTAAGTAATCTGCCAAGTAGGAAAAGACGAAAAAAATAAGTTATCTAACTCCAAAAGCAAGTCTTGGTAGGGATCTTTTAGTAATTCCATTACTCTATTAAATTTTAGAACATTTAAGTAATCTGCCAGGTAGGTAAAGATGAAAAAGATTACTTCTCCAGCTCATCATTAATCTGGGGTAGGGATCTTTTAGTAATTCCACCTAGCTTATCATTAATTCGGGGTAGGGATCTTTTAGTAATTCCACTATTCTATTAAAGTCAATTGAGAAATTACCAAAAAGTCTAGTTATTTAATCACCTCTAGAATCAAAAGTTAGGGCATTTAAGTAATCGGTCAAGTGGAAAAAAACGAAAAAAATTAGTTCTCTCGCTCCTCATTAATCCGGGGTAGGGATCTTTTAGTAATTTTCATATGTTTATTCAAATAATATGTAGTATATATATGTGTGATGGTTGGTTCCTCATGAGACAAATTAGTCATGCTAAATTGTGCTTATATCATAATGTGGTTTTATCATATTTTTGTGGTCATCAATTTCACCAATTTGATATGTTTTTGTGTTTAAGGTCCAAAATGAGAAATAAAGTGCAAAATGGTAAAAAACAAATGAAAATGAGTTAAAATGGAGCTAAGTCGAGATCGGAGCATGAAGAGAGCTAAAGAATGAACTTTCCAAGTTAATGGGGAACCATACTAAACCCACGATACTCACTCAGTGAAGAACTTTATTATGGGATGAATATACTATGGAAAATGTGATTGTTGATGCTATAAGTGGTGGCTCAATCTTGGATAAGGCTGTAAATTAAAAAGAAAGCTTGTATTGTAATTTGCCATCCGAGTTAACCCCATTTTATGGCAGGACTAGTATCAAAGATCCAATTGCACTTGATCTAATCTAGCTACTTGAATAATTGGTTACCAAGGTCGAATTCGGATCCCAAAAACTTTGGCTAAACAGTGAAGTAAAGGTTTGAATTGACAAGACAAGATATCAAACTGCTTTTGGTTAGAATCACCCCCCATACCACTGGTGATGTAAGATCATCAGTGATGCAAGGTCACCAGTGATCAGGGGACAGATTTTGACATATAAGTTTGAGAAGGCCATATAAATTACTTTATGTAAAATTAAGTTTGGGGGGGGGGGGAATTAAAAGTTTTAAACTAAAATTACATATAGATCTATGAATCATTATGCAATTTTTCCATTTTTTGGGAGGACTACAATGCAAATTTTCCATTTTTTGGGGGCCATGACCCCCTTAATGCATAACATAGATCCTCCCCTGCTAGTGATGCAAGATCACTGGTGATCTTAGATCACCTGGGTTTAGAGGGGTGATCGGGGGGTAATCGGATCATCACTCTTTAAAAAAATGTGTAACCAAATGGGGTGATCTGAGATCACCACCCAAGATTACCAACGGGTGATCCCAACCAAACAGGGTGATCTGAGATTACCATCCAAGATCAGCAGGGGTGATCACCCCCAACCAAACGCACTATTGACACTACAGAAAAACAGTGAAATACCGGCGTTTATTTTTAAATATAGCGGCGTCTGCAAACGCCGCTATTTAAGATAACGACGTCTGACTAGACACCGTCAAGGTCGCCGTTATATAACATGCCGTTATTTTGCGGCGTCTAGAACGCAGACGCCACTATACTGATTACGGCGTCCAAACGCCGTCATATAGAGGCGTTTAGACGCCGTCATATATTTTTCCCAAAATCACTAATTTTTTTTAAAAATAAAATATAGCGGCGTCTAGAAGCCACTATTTGGCGGCGTCTAGACGCCGCCAACTTAAGCTGTATATGGAAAAATAAAACATTTTTTAAATTGCAAATAGCGGCGTCCAGACGCCCTTAAATGGTGGCGTCGAGACGCCGCGAAATAGTGGCGTCTAGACGCCCAGACGCCCCTATATGCAATTTAAAAAATGTTTTATTTTTCCATATACAGCTTAAGTTTACGGCGTCTGGTTATTTAGACGCCGCTATATAAGGGCGTTTATTTTTTTCAGACGCCGTTATATAGCGGCGTTTTGTTCTTCAGACGCCGCTATATAACGTTATATCCCAAATGAGAATATTTATTTGTTGCAAAATTTAGGGTGGTTGGGAGTTGTTTCTATACGATAATAGCACAAAATATAAAATAACAGTGAAATAAACGCTATTGAAACGAAATTTTGAATAATCACACTTAATTACCAAAGGAAGTTTATTACATTACATCCACATGATATTCAAAGTAGCATATATATATATATGAAAATTGTTTTATACACAATTTCAATAAAAAACTCTATTGTTCTAGTGTTACATCAACCACACATGATTAAAGGAATTTAAGGAATCAAAAGAATCATATTGTATCTACTTGTTTACCACAGCGTGATTGTGCACTGGAAATTGAAGTATTGACAAAAAAATTACCACCATCTCCATCGTCCGCACCATCGCCACCGCCACTAGTATTCGCATTTTGAGTGCCCTACTAAAAAATATAAGAGTTATAGCACTTAATTAGAAAATCAGTTTAGGGTCAAAGACTTTTACATACACTAAATAATGAGAAAATGAAAATCTCATTACCTGTGGCGTGCTCTCCGTCACAACATCTATAGAATCTGGGAATTTTTGTGCAACAATCATCATCAGCTTATCTAGTTTGGAGGAAATTCGAGCATTCTCATTAGTGAAACGATCAAGCTGCTTTCTCTCCACGCGTCTTTCTTCTTCAATTTGCGCAATCTTTTGTTGATTTTGCAATTCCCTTCGCTGCAAACAAAAGAAGTTTAAATAACTTTAAGACGACGAAAACAGCCAATGTCAAAATGAAACCGTAACGAACTCCTTTTTTGTAATATCCAGTTTTCATCAAATTATAAAGTAAAACAATTTAAATTTCGAACCTGCATTTCTTCTCTTAGCTGCTGAACCTCTGATGAAGAACCCTTCGAATAGGCCGTGAACAAATGAGCATTGTCTTTAAAGACGTCTTTTGGTGTGACCCCCAATCCAAGACATCTGACTCGACCAGGTTGTTCTTCCCCTAACACCTCAACCAAAATTCTGCTTTCAACTTCATCCTTCGACAAATTCGCTGTATCCTCCGTAGATGCGGTTTTCTGCAAATCGTCTATCCTTTTCTATTTTATAACAATTACAAACCACATATCAGAGCCACTTGCAAAGAGAAATAATATACATTTGCTTGATTTAGAATTGGAAAACTCACCATAACTTCCCCGACTTTTTTGTTTACGGGTGCTCCATTTCTTCTTGTATGCGTCTTCCTGAACACGTTGAGACGCCCAACATCTTCTCCTTTATTCCTCTATAAATAATTCAAATAAGAATTTGCATGTGATTTGCCAAAACAATTTAAATAACTTGTTTAAATTTGTAGAAAAAAAGTAGCAGCAGCAACCATGATTAATATTTACATTCTTTAAAAACGCAGCAATTCTAAATTACTTACCATCTCATCTCTCAGTCTCGCAAAGCTTTTTGAGCCTGCCGTGTGAAGATTATGTTGACATTCTCGGCTCTCTTTTCCTACTTTTGCCTTTTTCTATTAACAAAAAATGCATAATGTTAATATGCCAACAAGAATAATGTGCCACCAAGAATGCACTTTTTCTACAAATTTAAATACTAATAAGATGTACCTTTCCTTTTGTTGAGTGCCAATATTCTGCCATGGGGTCGAAAAGGTATGCGGGTATCTTTGGATCTCGCGCAGCTTTCCTCGCAGGAAGTGTATCTCTATAGAATTCTTTCTTCAATTTATGCCTGTAGTCCCTCCACTTTTTCCCCATATTCATTTCTAGCCATGGGTGTGTGTCACAGTCAAAGCGAAATCTTGTCTGAAAACATAAACAATAATGCAGAAAATTCATATTAACATTATGCATTACACTTTGAATTTAAATATGGAACACAAACACAATTTTTAGAACCCTATTTGGAAAGATGATTTAGGGAAGTTACAAACCTTAACAAACTCCACTGCTCTTTCTTTGACAGTATGATCAATGGTAATCCATGGCTTTGGACTCATTGGAAGTCGTACTTGATCCCGACCCAACTTCCCTAGAAATCCTCCAAGGAGTTTGCTTTCATCTCCAACAGGTTGCTTCAATTCATTGCCTTTAATAATAACTCTGTAGGGAGGCCTTTCGGTCCAGAGTTTATTCAAATTTGTTTTTACTTGTTTCTCCACTCCAGAGTCATCAACAACTATATTTAAAAATGAGTTAGTAAATTATATATAAAAAAAAAGTTACAAAAAATTCCCAAGTCAAATACATTATGGTTCTAGTGGAATACCTGTCACGGTTGTCATATAATTTGAATCAACCGGCTTAGAGACTTCAGAAGTGGCATCACGACTGCTGCTCGGCCCCGCTTCGTTAAGCGCAGCCGAACCCACTATAGGCGAAGTGGGAGGATCCACTGCTGGAATCGAAGTGGGAGGATCCACTGCTGGGGTCGAAGTGGGAGGATCCACTGCTGGGGTCGAAGTGGGAGGATCCAAACTTGGGGTCGAAGTGGGGAGAGAAGACAGATGAACTTCCTCTCCATTTGCAGCCTCAATGGGGTGGTCATTTGCTGCTAAATCCCGGATGCCAGTAGGTTTTACTCGACATTGCTTCTGAATTGCTTTCTTCGAGTTTATTATAGAACTTGAACCTCCCGGGAACTTCCTCTTTATATAACCTTTGGGTTTGCTGCATAGTAGACAAAAAACCAAACAAAAATTAGTGAACAATAACACAACAGTGGAACAAATTAGTTATTGAAACTACATATGGAATATTCAAACTAGACGTCAAAACAATTTCCATTTCTTACGAACCTTGTATTGTACTTTTGCTCCATAACAGCAATAGTGCGTATCTTGATCTGCAAATTGCAACTGTAAAAAAAAAAAAAACGACCCCCACAGGTATTATTACACCATAGAATGAAATTCTCTCAGAAAGTATGATCAGAAAAATGAAGGTGATAAATACAAGACTGTCAAAAAACCGTTTTTAATGCAACCAATTTAGATTAGATTAGATTAGCATAGCATTTTGTAGGTCTATATATAATTCATGCACATTTAGAAGAAAGAGCAACCATCATTAACAAAAACAGGATAAGCATAGCATAGATTAGATTAGATTAGCATAGCATTTTGTAGCTGATTACTGTCAGGTTTTCAAGTAGTTAGCAGTAACAAAAATAAGTAATAAAAACATGATAAATATTGAGGTAATTAATGATGATGCCAATTTCAAGTGCTACTAATTAGTTATGAGCGCGTATTTGAGGCTTATACCACATTTCCACCCTCAAATGAGAGTACTGAAGAGTATCAGAAAAATTGAGGGATCCTATCTTGCCAAAATCACGCATGCAACATAGCTTCATTGCATAAACAGGCTTATACCACATTTTATTTCAAGCTTGATTACCTTTGCAAGTATGAAAGACTTACTAATACATTGCATAAACAAGGGAAGGGCAAATGCATGTAGCTAACAAGCTAATAATTTTAATGTGGTGAAGTCCATAGAAAACTTTACTACTTTTTATTGATATCAAAGTAGTGTAAACACACACAAATAAATGTACACAAGACAACAATATTAACTTCTGAACAGCTCATACAAGACAAAGAAGAGCTTATGTTCTAATGGAAAAGAATTGTCAGACACAGAAGATAATTAACACATTAGATGATACTTTTCTTACCCGGCCTTCTAGGAAAACAAGATGAGATGGAATCAAATCATCAAAGGCAGCAACAGATAAGTAATCAATTCCTACATTTCAGAGAATAGACAGACATGTCAGCAAAACTACTAGTACAATACTCTGTTAACAAAAACTAGAACAATTCAATTCATAATTTTATTCATAACTCTTTTAGATTTTCTGAGGGCAACATCTTACCAACAAGAACAACAAAAGTGTAGATGTTCAAAACATGAACAATTGGCAGTAAATTTTGAACTTTTACAACGTATGAAACAAACCCAATTCACAGAATTAAAGAACTTGGCAGAGGGAAATGCCCATCAACCCATATAGTAAATAAAATTGAAGAAGAAGATTGCTAATCAATATATTAAAATAAATAGAAAAATCAATGTTTCCTTGCCTTCGATTGAGCGTACTTCCTTCTTAGAGTAAACAAAGCCAAGAATGTTTCTTACGTTTGGGTTTTACAAATTTTGCTCAGAATCGAAGAGAAGGGTAAAGGCTTTTAGGTTTTACAAATTAGGGACAGGAAATTAGGGTTACACCCAAATAAAAAAACGAAAGGAAGGAAAGGGGAAAAGGAAAACAGAACTCACGGAAGGAAAAAGAAAAGGAAATGAAAAGTAAAAGGAAAAGGAAAAGAACTTACTGTTGATTACAAAGTCTCGAATCGAAGGAGAGGAGAACGGCTCTGCGAATCGATTGAGAGGGGAACGTCGCTGCGCTCGACGGAGAGGAGAAGGAAGAAAATCGAAAAACACTTAGGAAATTTTTGTGCCTTAGGAAATTTTATGTATTAGATGGTTTAGGGTGAGAGAAACGACACCGTTCTGGAAATTGATTTATCAAATAGCGGCGTCCCACGTAACAAGACGCCGCCATATATAAGAATTTTTAAGAATTCTTTGAGTCGAACTGGGGGCCTTGTTGGGGGCGAAGTCGGCTCCCACTCAGGACAGTGGCTTCGCCCAAATTTAAGTTTCCAAATAGCGGCGTCTAGCTTAATGAGACGTCGCCAAGTAGTGGCGTTTAAAATGTCAGACGCCGTTATTTGATAAATGGGGCGAAGTCGGCTCCCAGTCAGGACAGTGACTTCGCCCTGATTTAAGGTTCCAACCCCGGGCTCCCAGCTGAGGGGTTATTATGGTCCCAAATAGCGGCGTCTGTTTCATTGGACGCCGCTATTTAGCGGCGTTGGTTTCATTAGGTGCCGCGAAATAGTGGCGTATTGTTCGTTAGACGCCGCTATTTTGCTGCAATCTTTGGGCAAAGAAATGCTATTCATCCCAATGGAACTAAACAAAACAAAATTACCAAATTATAATCGACAAATATAAAAACTAAGAACTAAAATTAAAATCAAATTTGTATAAGAACTAAACAAAATTACCAAAGAAAATGAATTACACAATGCCACATCCAAATGGAATTCATATACATTGCATAAACACAATTTTAGGATAAGTTGCCCTTGCAAAATGAGAACCCCGAAACCCATTTACAAAATTAAACATGTTATTCATCTAACTCAACATCATGTTGAATCCATTGCATTTCGGATTCTTCAACCAATAGATTGGATGGAAAAAACTCCGTTCGTGGCTCATTGGAGGATTCCCCACCCATGTCAAAATTATCTCTAGGTGTATTGTGAACAACATGCCAAGCTCGTTCGATCGGATCTTGCGAGTAGATAACTTGTTTAACTTGAGAGGAGAAAACATAAGGGTCAACAACAACATGATCACCGGTATGAATGAGCCGATCAAAATTGACTAGAGTAAACCCAAACTCATCTTTCCTAACACCTCTAGAACTATTCACATCAGCCCAGTGACATCGAAACAAGACAACCCTATACTTTTCATCAAAATCTAATTCAATGATATCATTAAGCACTCCATAGTAGTCAAGGTTTCCTTCTAAAGGGTTCAAATCTCGAGAACTAGCATAACTTGTAGTTGCCGAAGTGACAACTACTCCAGAATTTTGCGTTCAGCCCTTGCTCTCAAATTGTTTGACCTTAAACCGATATCCATTGATGGAATATCCCTTGTACCTTTTCACAATCTCCTTTGGACCTCGGGCAAGAATTCCAACTTCTTCAGAAACTTGAAGCCCATCGTTAACCTGAAGGTAATCCATATATAAGTAACTTATATACAACCCATTGTAAGTAACATAACAATAAAGGAAAAGGTAATTAACTCACCTGTTGCCTAAACCAATCAAGAAACGTCTCCGTGAATATCTTATCAACATCACGCTGGTTAGGTCGTCGAGAACGGTTGTTGATGACCAAGCTTCTCTTGTAGTTTCTAAACTTAAAATGAAGCTTAATTAGTACTAAGATGTAAAAACATATGTTTATGCTATTGATTGTTTATACTAACCTTCTAAATGGCTCAATCGCATCATGGTGGAAAAGAACGTATCGATGTGCTTGGGTCCTTGATATATGATCTAACTCGACATACTGAAACCCGCCAATTTTTTCACCACCACTTGAGAATAAATAAAGAACGCCATTATCATTTTCCGAGCAGCCAGGATTTCTTGATGGTCTATTAAATCGAGTTTCGATTCCTTCAAGATATCTAGAACAGAATGTCATGCATTCCTCTGCCAAGTAACCTTCGGCAATTGAACCTTCCAGAAACCGTTTGTTTAGCACGTAGGCACCCAACTTACCTAAGAACCTACGAAAATAATAGTACAAGTTAAATTTTTCCATAGTATTGAAAATAAATAACTTGCTTTATGGAAATTGAAGTAGTACCTTTCTACCGGATACATCCACCTAGGAGAAACCGGTCCACCAAGTTTTGCTTGTAATGGCAAGTGAATAACCAAATGAACCATTATGGTGACAAAGCTAGGAGGGAAGACCTTCTCTAGATTTGCATAAAACCCAATGCGGCGCGTTCTTGAAGTTTGTCAAGCTCATCTACCTTGAGAACCTTAGCACAGAGAGCTTTGAATATGTTCAAAGCTCAATTATGACTATAGTCACTCTTTTCGGCATTGATGACCGTAAGGCTATTGGAAGTAAGTCATGCATTAAGACGTGACAATCATGTGACTTCAAATTATACAGTTTCCGGTCACTGACATTCACACATCTTGATATATTTGAGGAAAAATCATCCGGAACCTTGACGTCATTCAAAACTTGACAGAAGATCTCCTTCTCCTTTTTAGACATGGCATATACAGCCGGAGGAATGCTTTTCTTTCCATTATCATCCAATTGGGGATGAAGATCAGGTCGGATTCCCATCTCAACTAAGTCAAGATGACTATTTAGATCGTCTTTTGATTTGCCATCCATGGCAAGAATGGTGCCGAGGATGTTATCACAAACGTTCTTCTCAATATGCATCACATCAAGGTTGTGACGCAGTAGATTGTGCTCCCAATAAATTAAATAAAAAAAATACTCCGCTTTTTCCACAGAGATGCCTCATTTGAGCTAACACCCTCATCACCATCTTCGATATTTCTTCTTCTTTTTGCAGCTCTCTTTTTTTCCCCCTTGCCATACGAGAATTCACAACCATTCAACATCTCCAAGATGTCGGATCCAGAGGTAATCAAAGGTGCTTCCCGTAATTCCACCGTGTTGTCAAAAGCACGCTTTTGCGATCTAAAGGGATGGCCTGCCTCCAACCACCTCCGATGTCCCAAATAAGAAAACTTCTTACCATGCTTCAACCAAACCGAACATGTTTCCATCGCACAACAGGGACAAGCAAAACGACCTTTAGTACTCCATCCGGATAAATTAGCATAAGTAGGGAAGTCATTAACGGTCCACAATAATGCAGCACGGAGGTGAAAATTCTGTTTTCGTGTTGCATCATAAGTAAGGACTCCATCCCATAATTGCTTCAACTCTTCAATGAGAGGTTGCAAATACACATCGATGTCATCCCCCGGACCTTTCTCCCCTGGAATTATCATAGACAAGATGAAAGAAGATTGTTTCGTACTGATCCAAGGTGCTTGATTGTAAGGAATTATGACGACTGGCCATGTACTGTAGGTACTACTCATTGTCTTAAACGGATTAAACCCATCAGATGCAAGTCCAAGGCGAACATTTCTAGGTTCCGAAGCGACATCCGGATACCTAGAATCAAAATCCTTCCAGGCTAACGAATCTGCTGGATGCCTCAAATTTCCATCATTGGAACGGCCATCGGCATGCCACGTCATAGACTCCGAAGTCTTAGAGGACATGAAAAGCCTCTGCAGCCTTGGGTTTAACGGAAAATACCGCAATACCTTTGCAGGCCTCAATTTCCCCTTATTCGCAACAACATCCTCCCTATTCAAAGAATCACAAGAGTTGGGTTGTAACCACCGGGAACTTCCACAGACATGGCAAGACTCTTGATCTGCTCTATCTCCCCAATACAACATACAATCTTGGGGACAGCTATGAATTCTCTTATACGAAAACCCTAAATCACCAATGATCTTTTTTAACTCATAAAGAGAAGTAGGAATTGCTGCAAAGGGAAATACATCTCGCAACAACTCTAAAACTAAGTCTAAAGCTTTTCCCGTCATACCAGACAAGCACTTCAAGTGCAAGAGCTTTATTGAAAAGGACAACTTTGAAACTTGGGATTCCGGGTAAAGTGGCTCATTCATGCTTTCAAGTAACTTATAAAAGTTTGTAGCCTCTATAGTAGGTTCTTCGTCCCTTGTATCTTCGTTTAAATCACCTACATTTGCATCACTTCCAACTTGATCAGATTCATGGCAAGATGGTCGGTCATGCATGTTCAAAGCATCACGCAACAATCCCCTCACGTCATCTCATGCGATGTCACCTCCTAAACTTGAACTAGCCCTAGAAGAAATGTTCGGCATACTTGAATTTCTAGTAGGCAAATCCTCACCATGGAAAGAAAACTCAGAGTAACCTCTTACAAAGCCATCAACAATCAAATGTTCTCGGACAATGTCTCTCTCATGCCACCTCCCATTTTTACACTTAGCACATGGGCACACTATTTCGAGACATTTACTTTCTCTCTCAAAAGCAAAATCAAGGAACTGTTCTAACCCTGCTTCATAAACAGGATCACACCTGTCCTTTTGCATCCAACTCTTGTCCATTGCACTTATATTTTATCCTAATAAATTACAAAGGCTGAGTGTTTAAAGATAATGAAATGCTATACTAACATCAATGTTTCAATAACAATCACCATTAAATAACAAATCCTCACCAAATTTACATATTAACAAAAACATAAATCATGTATTTCCAATTGGATAAATAAATGGATGGCATTGAATAAAATCATAAATCAATACATGGCATTGAAAGCTAATGCATAAAGCTAAACAACATCATCAAACAAACTTGTATAAATAGGAAATCATTATATTCTACAACAACCTAAAACATTAATATATGACATAACAACACCAAGATTTTCTAAAATTCTAAATTCTAACAAGTTAAACATAAAGCAACCAAGATTCCACGAAAATCAACAAAATTGAAACAACTAAAGGAAAAAGACAAACCCAAATGGTATGAAGAATGAAATTGGAGTTTTGTCTTCTCTTTTCTTCTCCACAACTAGATTATACTATGAAGAATGAAGAAAACCCATTAGATTGAATGGAAAAAGAGTCAATAATTGATCGGTCGTCAGCAATCATAAAAATAATTATCCCAACAATTACTAACTAAACTAGCTAGGACAAGTAGGGGTCGATCCCACAGAGAGAACGACTCTTCCTTTTCTCAAACAAAACAAATTAATAAAGAGAATTTAAAGAAGAATTAAAATTAAATCTAATTAAGTCAATTAACTAAGAAAGCAATCAAGAAAATTAAAGAAAACAATTAATCAAAAGCAGTAAATATTATTGAGAATAACAATTAAATAGAAACCTCCAACATAGAATTAATATCCCTCTTGACAATAATAACATGGATCATTGATATCTAAAGATTATGAGAACCTTGAATAGCCTGTCGGACTTAACCTAAATTACCTTAATTAGATAAGATTACCGATTAAAGTCAATCTATCCCTTTTACTCTTTCAGCAATCAATTACTTTCTTAGGGCTTAGAGATCACTTAGGAATAAAGCATGAAGAACAAGTAATTTAATAACAAACACAATGAGAAATTTCTCGCCCATTGATTCTTTTCTCTCTTGGATGGAGGATTAATTCACATCCAATTGCTACATAAAATTAAGCTGGAGTGATTAATTCACAACCTAATCTAGCTAATGCTAACTCAATTTATCATGAAAGTGTCGACCCAGTCAATCAAAACAAGCAACATAGAATTCATACAGAGATCCAAGAAATACTCAAATAAATTCTCATATAAAAGCACAAAATCTCACCATGGAATTAGTCAAGAGATCAATTAAATTCTACATTGGAGAAAAGAAAAGGACTACTCACTCATAAATTGAGTGAGCATCCACAAATAAGAAGAAGAAAACTTATCTATGGATGAGGAAGAGAAGGGGGCGGCGGATCCTAGGGTTTTTCTCCTCCAAACCTTCAACTAAACAATATATCTTATGAAGAATAAAATTATATCTAAAATCTAGACCTAAGGTGGCTATTTATAGTGGGGAAACAAGGGTAGGGCGGTTTAGGGCTGACTTAGACTCCAAATAGGATTAGATGTCATCCTAGAGTAAAATCCAAGTTAGAATAGGATTCTGGAATTTTCTGGATTTCTGCAGAAACTTCACCGGCAGATTCGGGCTTGAAAACAGTAGAATTGTGCTTCGGACTTCAAAGGAAAGTTGTAGAGCTCGGAGTTAGCTTTCCAACGGCTACTCATGGGCTTAAAACGGACATCTGAGCGGAAAGTTATGGCATTTCTACCGAGACTGCGCTGAAAACGGGCTTATATCGCAAATCTGCGGGATTAATGCGGGATTTGGATATTCTTTTGGATATTAGGCCCACAAATTGAGATTTTAACTCCAATTATAGGTTTATATGGGCTAAGTATATTCCCATATAAATAATCCAAAATTCCTTAGCTTCAGGGCTTCTTCTGGGCTTGGCTTCAATCCTTTGCAATTTTAGCTCCAATCTTCAATTCTTGCTCCTTGAAATAATTCTTAAATGATCTTCAAATCTTCAAATTATCTTGAAGAAATCTTCAAACACGAACTTTGCATCTCCAAATCTATACTCAAAATTACTTTGCTAATATCTGTGTAAAAAGTAATCAAAATAGCTCCAAAAGTAGTGAAAATAAGCAAATTCTCAATTTCAGATCTCATAAAGACTAAAAACACAAATACTTAGAAAATAAGGTATAAATGCATATAAAAGTGGTAAAAAGTATAGAAAAATAGCTATAAAAATATGCATAATTTGAGCTCGATCATATTTCCCCCACACTTGAACTTTGCTAGTCCGTTAGCAAAATCAATGCAAGTTAATCAAAAATCAAAATTTTCAAAAGATC